>JAIFHY010000045.1:600000-803734 GCA_022264835.1 Melampsora americana | reverse complement strand
CAAAGAGGATGGAAGTACAACAAATGCAGTTACGCTGCCCTCAACCTTTTTAAATCTCTAAGTTCAGAGCCAAAGTTGACAATTCTAAAACAAGTTCTCCTGCTACACACAACCAATCACCTGTAATAACGTTGTCTTCCACTTTCTACTGATAAAATCAGTACCAAACTTGGTCCGAAACAGCTCAAAACAAGTCTTCTGACTGTTTGAGTGGTCACCAAATCCTTTAAACACTTAAAAGAAATGTCTAAACTAGGGTTAAAGAAAGTTGAAGCCAACACTACACAAGAATTAATTATGTAAGACAGTCCGAAACGTCTTTCGAAATAACCAAAACTGAGAATTTTTGAGATAAAAAGATAAAAAAGATAGCAAAAAAAATTGAAGGACAGCAGGAATAGAAGCTAGTTGAACTTCTACAACCCTAACTTTATATAAAAAAAATTCTAACACTCTAAAAAAGATGACTACTACTCGAAAAACTCTCAATTTAGAGAAGAAACGCTGAAAACCACACTGCAGACCTTTCGCAATCACAACTTTCACAGACACAACTTTCACGACTTCTAATTTTTTTAAAAAAAATAAAAATAAAAAAAATTACCCTTATAAGGGTATAACACTTTTAATTCACTCAAAAGGCTTATTAAAAATAAGACCCTTTAAAAAAAACTCTTTTAAAAAAAAATGCTGAGCTCCCAGACACGCTAAGACACTAAGACAGCACACAGAACACACACACACACACACAAAACACAGACCACTCAGAACACACTGAGCACACTCGGACAAAAAACACACACACAAAGGACACAAAGATTCCCCCCCCTTTTATACCTTTTCTTTCTCTTCCTTATCAAATTTATTTTATTATTATTATTTATTTTTTATATTCTTTTAATCACACCATCGAGCGGATCTTTCATCACGTAAGTTCCTATTTTTTCCGTTTCATATTGTTTGTTCATCCTCCTTCTGATCCCTTTACTGATCCTTCATCTGATCATCTGATCCAATTTGATCTTTTCCTTTATATCTCATTGATTTATATTTATTATATATATTATTATTATTTTTTTAGTTCTTCTTTAGTCAGATAGATTGACTGATCAATTGTTCAATTGGTCCGTTCATTCGTTTTCTGTTTTTTTATATGTATTTAAATTTTTTAATTTTATTTTTTAATTTTAATTAATTTTTTTTAGTTTTTAGATTCAATCATTTGATCGGTCGTTCGATCATTGCCTCCACTCTCCGCTCCCTCTTTCACTCGATCCAAATTTCAACTTTCCACACTTCAGTAAGTTTTTTTTTTTTTTCTTCTTTGAATTCTTTTCATTCTTTCTATTGGATGCTACTGACTGAAGTTCTCTTTTGTTGATTTGATTCATCTACTTGATTAGTTGATTCGCTTTGGGACCTTGTGGAACTTTCTAGACTGATCCATCTTTAATTTTATCATTCAATTGTAAGTTTTCTTCTTTTCATCTTTCCTTTAACTTCAATTTCTTCTTTTGATTGTTTCAATGTACTAATTCATAATTTGATTTTCCTTTCTTCTTGATTCAATTGATTTGTTTTAGATCGCTCTGAGGTCTTCCTAGCTTTCTGGATCAGTTGATTTCCTTTCTAGCCCTCTGGATTGGTCCTTGTTTTTTTTTTATCAATTTTGATTTTTAAACTTGAATCTGTAAGTCTTTCTGGTTTCTACTTGTTCTTTTGATTTGAATTTCTCTTCTTTTGATTCATTTCATATTACTAATTGACTACCTATTTCTTCTTTCATCTTAATGGTCCATTTTGATTTTCTTCTGTCTAGATTGATTGATCTAAACCAACTCCAATCAATTCCAAATTTCAAATGTAAGTTCATTTCTATTTTAATTTCTTCTATCAATTGTTGTAATGATTTTTTATTTATTTAATTAACTGAGTTGACTTGTTATTTTGATCCTTTCTAGTTCCTTTGATTTAGGTTTTTCTTCTTCTTGATTTAGGATAAATTAAAAAAAGTAATCATCTCATGGTATAAAATCAATAGAGATCATAGGTATTATTTTTTGTAATGTTGATCTTGAATTGAACATACTGGATAGGTTAGTAATGAATGATAATTTGAAATAAATGATTTAATATTCATAGAATTGATCCACAAAAGATTTGAGATGTGAGTTTTTTGTAAAGAAAAAAAAATAATATTGTTTCTTGAAATGATCTGAGACAATAAAAGTGTAAGTTTTTGAAAGTAATCAATGAAAAAGTGATCCAAAGTAAATTATGAGTTTTGCCAGGAGAATAAGAAGATGTATATATAAAATGAGAGCTAGAATAATTTTGCTTTCCACAACGTGTGTAATAGCACTGATAAGCAACACCTGCAACAAAATGTTTTATAAAGGTACCTAACCTAAAGAATTTAACAACAACTTAAGAAGAAATATAATGATAATTGATTGTAGTGATTATATAAAGTAACTATTGTGTTGTTAATTAAATGTACAATAGTAGTTAGTGATCTCTGGGGAATCTCAAGACTAATTGCTATATCACCCAAACAAGAAACAGGCATGGGAGAAAAATAGATAACAATATAACAGAAGTTGATTTTGTTTTCTTTTGATAAAAGATAAAATAGTGCTTACTTCTCTTCCGAGGACAGAGAAGTAAGAGGAACTTGTCAAAAGGTATTTGTATAAACCAATTATCATCTTTTCTCTTTTGCATTGGAAAAATTCCAAATGCACATCTTTTCTTTTCCTCAATGATGAACTAAAACAGCTTTGCCTCTTCTCATATCTCTTTTATTGTGTTGAGAGATACTTACCTGAGTTTCAGAGGTTGGGTAACAAGGAATGAGCAGGAGAATTATCTCAATCACATCCATGTCATTCTATTCAATTTTATAAGATGTCAGTGAACTCAATTCAATATTCACTTCTAGTGCATCCAATTCAATCACATTTCAAATCATCTTTTTGTACATAGCTTAGCGCTATTTGAAGTTCATGCATTTCTTTTCTCATCCATTATTTGAGGGAAAGAGTAAGCACATCTATCTACAACCATTATACATTCTGCTTTTATGATCTATACTGTTGATTGATGTTTTTATCTTCTCTTATCTATTGCATTTCAGCTGTATGTGTATCAACATCAGAACAAATAACTAAGAATGTTTGTGTAAAACACATTTCTTGTTATTCAAATACTTGACCTGCAAACCTTATTGGTTAGTCAACACGTTAGTGTGAAGTGAGGTGATAGCAGAGGCTCACCTCTAGATTTTGTCACAATTGAAGTAGGGGTGGCACTTAGGTTTAAGATCATCAAGTTTCAAGTATGATTTGAGTTTCAGATTTAGGAGCAGGCTGTAGTCTATTGCAGGATTTGAGTATCACATCTGGCACACTACTATGAGATTCTGAGCATGACTCTCAACACTTGACACTGTTGTTGGACATTATGTGTCCCAAAACCTGGAATTTGGTGGCAAACATTAAAGATTTCTTGCCGCTGATTTTCATTTCAGCTATCTCCAGCGCCAAGCGCACCCCAGTAACAGGTTTGAAGTTTGCTTCCTGTGTCTTTGAATAGACTAGTATACACCACTATTATTGGTTTAGCAGGCAAATCACTGGCTTAGCGGGTGAAATTTTATGCACACTGAGCTAATGCCTTAGTGTTTGTGGGCACCCGCTAACATTGGTGTTAGCAGACTTTTCCTTAGCAGCTTCTAACTGAGTCAAGCCAAGGTGGCAGAAAACCTTTGCTTAGCTTAGAAAGCCACTATTCATGATCTGATTGGGGGAATGGTTTAGGGGGAAGTGTCCTGTCTCAATTGGAAAATTGCAACCTGTTTGGGTTCTTTGCCACTAGTTCCCGGTTCCTGGTTCCCATCTCCTCTTCCTTCCTGATCCACTCTTTCCTCTCCCTTGCCCTTTCCTTCCGGATCCACAATTCCTTTCTTTGACTTCTATGCCACTGTCCTTGCTTTGGCCATTCCTTAATGGCTTGTCTATTTCTCTTTTACACTTGTTGCTGGCCAACTTTTACTTTATGTTAATGACGTTATTTCTATATTGAGTTTAAGAAGCTTTCTTTATTGATGAAAAAGGATATGGTTTAATGAAGATTGGTGGGGGTTTTGATGGAGATTGGGTTGATGTGCACAATGAGATGAGTTTATGATGGCTAAACAAACTTCTTTCAGCTTTTTGTATTTGGAATAAACAAAAGGAGGAGATTGATGGGAAAAGGGTGCTTGCATCATGTTCTCTTTGTGTGTTTTCTGGCCTACACAGAGCAACTGTGTATGCCTTGTTACCTGTCCACATGCTTTATCCTGACCCTCCTAGCAACAATGTATTGACATGTCGTGACTTTGATGGGAAGTAGCAATCTGGGGCCAAAAAATACAGCAGATCAAACTCTTTAGGGTTTGACACCTTAGATTTTTCATTCCAAGAAATTTCAGCCTGGATAATTTATTTTGGTTGAAGTTACTGGATAGGTCAATTTTATCCTCTTTGAGTGAAAAGTCATCCTAACAGATTACAACAGGATTTTCTTCTGCTCCTTGTCATTTATCATACATAATTCTGTACATCACAAGAGCATTGTGAATATTTGGCTGACCCATATAATAATCAGAACCTTATCACGTAATCCATGCTCATAAGTTACCAAAAAGGGCATTATGAAATAAAATTGCTTTTGCAGTGTTGAACATATCCCAAAAAGGATAATGAATATCCAAAAGATCTAGCAGAGCAATTGTTAATTATGAATTGATATAAGTTTGCAACAGCAGAGCCACCACAGCACTACTTATAGTTGATGACAAGGAGAATACAATTATCCATTGCGCACATTTCCCTCATCTTTATTATAATTTCCCAACCTCTCAAATCCTGAACACACCAAATCATACCAGCTAAAATAACTAGTTGTATTGGCATGAGCAAATTCCTTATTTTTTGATTTCAAATTGAATATTTCCACATTTCACTTATTCATAGAGACTCTTCAATCATACTCCAACTCTCATCAATCTATTATCTCAATCACCAACATAGGAATATCCTATAAATCTATATCCCAAATTTCAATGAAAATTATTTCAAAAAAAGAAGTAACATCAATAATCTAATAATCAGAAGTAAACTAGATCATTGTATTGAAGTGAGGAGTTCCTTTATTCCAGAAACACTCAGATTAATGACGATTAAGAGAATGAAAGTGTAAGCAACCTCTGAAAATATATCAGACACAAACTGGTTTGAAGCCTAACAGAATCCAATTCCTAACTAGTGAAATCACATAGATAGACTTCTAAAGCATACAAATCAGACTTGCTAATTTCTTTTGAAATAGACTTAGTGTTTCTTCTGTGATGACTACTAATAAGAGAACCAGCCAATCAGATGGTCCTACAAGCAAATCCACTTCAGAAAACTACATGTCAGCTGTTTCAACAATGAATGAGACTGGTAATGATGGCCATTTTGAGACCATGCTAACCAGCCAAGCAAATCTGACTGCAGATCAACCTTCTGGTCAAACAGAAAGCGCAAATCTGCTTCAAACCACCAGCTTGTGTGAGCTGGAATCCACTGGACTATTGAATGGATTCTTTAGCATTGAGGGGAAACCCTGTTGGCTCTACAACATTGCCACCAGCTAGCACTCCTTTTCAGCCAACAAATTCTATCAGCCCATCAAAGTCTACACACCCAGCTAGCCCTTCAAAGTCTAACACTTGATAGAAACAACCGGCACCACATAGCCTGTCAAAAGACAACCCTAGCTCAGCAGGAAACTCAAGACAAACATTAGGCAATATGGATGCTTTTTATTGTGCAGCCTTATCCGCCAATCCTGATTCTCAGTTGACGTTTGGGAAAACAACCACCCCAATCCTTCCTTTCACCTCTGTCAAACCCACTATGCCAATTGATGCCACTGTGACTATTGATTTAGGTGACCGCAAGGCAACCTGGGATAAAGCAATGGCTCTGGCCCAGCTTGAGAATGGCAAAGAAGCTGTGACATATATTAAAATCCATCAGCAGTTGCACGCCTTAGAAGTTCACAGTGAAATTGTTCCAACCAAGAAACGCACTCAACAAGAGCAACAGAATGAAAAAGTCAACCCTAAATCCATTGATTTGACAAACAATGATGACTTTCCAGAAGGTGCTGTACTTGAGAAAGGTATCATCTTTGTTGATGGTGAAACAACCTCCCAGGTAGACGTTGGTTTTACTCTGTATTTTGAGAAAACCCTCACTGAGTTAAGGAGGATTGTTCCCTTAAAACAAGGCTTGGCAAAATCTAGCCCATACTTACCACATAGAAAATCATGTCAGAAACACCAAGTACTCCACTGCTCTAACCAATTATACAGGCTATTCATATCCTCACCATTTCATACAAAGCTATGTGGTTTGGAATGTAAATTGCCACAACTTCAGAGTGGCTGTAAGGGATGTGTTTGTTTGCAGATAAGGCAGGAAAGCATCAAGCCAACATAGAATCTTTCCATAGTCTGTACAATTGGATGACCGCCTTCAGAGACAACATCACTATACGCAAGAACTTCTTTGTTCATTGTGTCAATATCAAGAAAGCATTGGTAGCAATTGACATAGCAGTTAGACAAAATGAAATTGGTGAGACCTGCTTTGCCAAAACCAGAAGATTGAATGAATGTGAATACAAAGACAGCCCATACACCAAAGGAGGTCCAAAGTTTGATTTCAATTATATGACCGGTCTTCCTTGTGTTAAGAATACTAACTTTTCAACAAACAATTCTTCTAGTTCTTGCTCTTCCACATCCAATTTTAACCCTGGTCATCAAGACAACAACTGTAGTAATGATTATTTGCCTTACTTGAATAATAGTAACAACAACAAGCTCAACAACAATCATAGATATGATAACAGTCATACAAACACAATGTACCACAATGTTATTCCAAATGAGCACAGAGGCAAGCTAGGTCCCAATGGAAACTGGTATAAAGTAAACCTTTTTGAACCTGATTACGATGTGACAAAGAACAACCAGACAACCAATAATACATAGGTTACGTTCTTGAAAAACTCCAACATAATCCAAATTTCCACACTGTTCCCTTCTTTTTTCTCCAACGTTCCTTTCTTCATAAACGTCTTAATGTGATAAGTAATGCTTTTTTAAGATACAACTCTAGTCATTCCTTCCTACCCCAGGTGGTTTTTAATGTCCAAATGTCCAATAAAGTGGCATATTGACTCTAGACATGTAATTCTGTCTTGAAAACACTCATTGATAAGGGTAATATGGCTAATTATTGTTTTGATCAACATAAATCAGTTGTGGCGCAAAAACTGCAACTAAAGATTGATGCCATAATCAAAGTTGTTTTGACCTCTGTCCACTTGACAGTTGATTGTTTGCTTTTCTTTTCATTCTCATGTGAATATGAGATATATTATCATGAAAATGACAAACAGTGATTTGTTCAAATAGACAAAACCACAAGACTTAAGATCACATACAACACAACTCAATTCCAATTTTCCAGAAGGATGGCCTACCAAAGTTTCATGTGAGATGAGAATAACCTGAATGGGAAAAAGCATTAGAGACTTCCCATCTGTTAGAAAAGTACACAGATGTCCTTAAAGGCTTCAAGGGTGGGTTTGACCAAGGTATACCACACCATCAGATAGGAGACCTACCTTATTACAGTCCACCAAACCATTCATCATTGACTCTAACAACAGTTGAGATATCGGAATCAATAACAAAGGAAGTTAGGTCAAAATGGATGTTTAGACCTTTTACAATAAAACAAATTCAACATGTAAACCCTTTCTTTTGAACTAGTTCAATGGGAGCAGTTGTTAATGGAGACAGTACATTGAGACCTATCAATGACTTGTATTTACCAAAGAATAATGAATCTATCTCTTTGGTTAATACATTTGTCAATGCTAAACAATTCACAACAACTTGGGCATATTTTAAACAAGTAGTGTCATTCTTTGTATGATCAAAAGAGACTTGTTTACTAGCTTTGTTTGATTGGGAAAAAGCTTATCAAGAGATACCAACTGCCATGTCTCAGTGGCAATACCGGCTGATATTAGGACCAGATAACATGATCTACCTTGATACAACAATAACATTTGGAGGTGTCGCAGGCTGTGGGTGATTTGGAAGGCCAGCAGATGGTTGGAAAGAAATAATGATAGCAAAATTTGATTTACAAACCGTCTTTTGATGAGTGGACAACAAGTTGTTTGTTGAGAGATCATTATCAGCCACAGATATGACTGATCTAGTGAAAAGGTCACTAGAATTAAGTGTTTTGACCAACAAATCAAAATTCTCAAATTTGGAGAAGAACAGGAATTCAAAGGATTTATATGGAATGGATTCACTAAGACAGTGAGATTGCCAGAAAAGAAACTTAACAATATAAAGGAACAAATAGAAGACTTTCTGAATAAATCAGAATTGACTTCATATGATGAAGTTGAAGTACTGAAAGGAAGATTATCTCATGTCTCTTATATCCTACCTCAATGTAAATGATATTTGAACAGCTTGTATAGATGGAAGATGTCCTGGATGAACCTGAAAGCAAAGCAACAAATTACTGAGGGATTCAAGGAAGATTTATAACACTCGCAAAACACACTATCATATTTCAAGAATATGAGACTCATAGCTATACCAACACCAAGAGATATATGATGGATAGGAGATGTGTCTACTTCATTTGGAATAGGAGTTGTCATTGGAACAAAATGGTGTCAATTTAACTTAAGAAAGACATCTGAGACTAGAAGCAAGATAGACAGCAGCATTGCATGGTTAGAAACCATTGCCATACAAATCAGTATATCAATGCTATTTGACTCAAATATACAATAGAAAGGGCAACAATTAATAGTGTGGATACACAACACAACTAAGAGTGATTTAAAGAACCGTAAACCACACAATACAGGAGTACATGATAAATGGAAAAATATTCAAAAGTTGTTGATGAATGCACACTCCAACATTATTACTCACAGAATGGTATCTGAACAGAAGAGTGCAGATGGTTTGTCACAGAGTGTTCAAACAAACCACAAATACAAAGGTAGAATACGGTTTGACTTACCGGACGGCCTCTCTCAAGTCTTAGAACAGACTCCTGATGATCCATAACATAATGTTGTATCCCCTTTCTTATGATTATATGTTGTTCTGAATTCTACCTTGTAACACTTGCAAATATGTAAAATTACAAGCAGAGAAGATGTATGCAATAAATTTCAAATACAACCCCATAAATTGTCAATAGATATCATAAAACATCCTCAAAGTGATTGGCCTTGCCAACATGACAGGAAGGCTATCATAATCCTACGGATGAAACCAGAAATGATTGACAAATCATCCTCTGCTTTGTTGTAACTGCGCTGCTACACCATTAAGAACATTCTTCTGCTTCATCTTAAACTAAACAGCTACATGATTAATATTGTGACTCTCATGGAGAGTTTGTCAGCAACACACTGTGTTGACACATTTCTATCAGGCACCCATGAAACCGTACTGTTGGCTACCAAGTTACATTTACTGAATGCTTTGAAAACTAACACCTTGAATTGCTACAATGGTGCTGTTAAAAAGTTCTTAATATTATATCAAGAAATTCATCAAAGACCTTTTTATTTACCAGCAAATCCTATGGATATTCACAATTTCTGTATATGGCCTGGAAGATTTGAAGGACAAACAGCCGCTCAGGATGTTTTGTCATCAACCCTTTCAAAATATATCTTTGGGATACAAGCTTGGCATACATTTCACGACAAACCATATCCACACACAACAGCTTCAAGGGTGATAATCCTTCTCAGAGCGTCAGCATACGCAGACACAGTTACCCCAAAGAAACCTTGCAAACCGCCGGTTATGCTATCACACATGATAGGTCTGTATGATAGTCTATCCAAAGGCTTGACAAAGGAGGTAGCAATCCTAGATTGTGTGATGTATGTATTCTGGGGTCTGGCTTGACTGGCTGAATTGACATACAACAATGGCATAGGGAAAGTGGCTGGGGTTAACTCACTCTTATGTGGCAATGTGATGAATATACCAGCAAACAAAGATCCACATCTTGTCTTGATGGTTAGAATCACAAAGACCACAAAAGCTGGAGTCTCACAACCAATCTTATTAAATAGTCTTAACCACTACCTATGCCCAGTGTTAACCATAAATCAACAACGGGCAACTATGAAAGACCCAACAGCTTCACTTTTTGACTATGAAGACACAGATGGTGAACACATCAATTTTACTAGTTCAATTGTAGTTTGTAGATGTGGTCAAATATAGAAGCTACATGGTTGTAATACCATTTCAGGACACTTCTTTCAAGTAGAAGGCGCCTCACTGAGGGATACTTGGGCATCCCACGCAAAGACATCAAAAACTCTGGGCCGTTGGACTAGTTTCTGTTACAAACAATACTCAAGAGAATATTCCTCACATGAGCTCCAGGAAACACTCACAATATTATATATACTGGGAAATGGGCTTTTGACCTGACTTTGACCAAGGTTTGCAATAAGGTAGGGTTAGCAAGCTCCGACTTCTTCTAAACCTGATACTGGCTCTATAACTAACCCCAACTTGCTTATACTTGGTCCTATTAGTCTTGTTTAGGTGTCAAAAATCCTTTCCCAGACTCAGTATTAACTAATGCAATACCCAGCCTCAATAAGGTCTGGTTATCAGCTGTCATATTGAATAGTCTGTAGGTTTAGGACCCTCCTACCCCACACACGTGCAATAAGCATGCGTACACTTAGCATTGTAGAATTAGAATATAAATTAAGACAATGAAAATTTAATTATATAGGTTGTACAGTAGCAACCATCTCCTACTAAAACACCAATACAGATACATGTGAGAAATGTACATATCTTACATGATTTGAAGCAGAAAGCAGAGCTTTAGTTTGACTATTCATTAGTCTACTATATCATCAAAGATTCAAAGCAAACAGTTTAAACCATTCAAAAGGAATCTACAAAGGAATTGAAGCAGTTGACAAGTGTAAGATATTTCTAATTTTCTCAAGCTTTCCTTGATCATAGCAAAAACATTCACCTGATCATCAAGTTAGATCCACTTGAACAGTCAAATGTCTTTTGGACACAATTCGTGTTGCATAAGTACAACATACAACTTTGAAAGATATATAAAGGATATCAACAAATCATACACCTACAACATCCAACAAACAGCAAACAACAAACAGCAAACAGCAAACAACAAACAACAAACAAAAGATGATACCATAGACAAGCAACAAGAATAACAAGTCCAATTCAACTAATTGATTTTCATTCATTTATAATAAACCACATCAGTACCAAAGATTTCCTTTAAAACATGATATTGATGACCTTTAAATCCGTCTTGATACAATAACCGATTTGAAAATCTCATAGAAGGTTTGATTGATCCTTCTTCTATTCTAACATAATCTGATAAATCCCAATCTGCATCTACTTTGATCCAATCTGGTGGAACTTGAAAACTCCCAACTTGAATTTCTGTATCACTTACAGCAGGCTTAGATCTGAAAAATCCAAAAGATCAATAAAAATAGAAGATGAGATGGTGATTTAACTTACCCTCGTGTTACTCTAGCATACCCAACCTTTCTCAACCCACAAAACAAGATATATTCACACCTGATAATGATGTCTCATGCCAATCAGTTATCCTCATCATCATTATACATCAAAAAAGAAAGGGAAAGACACCAACCATCGATCAAAATCTGATCTTTCAATATCCAACATGTTTCCATCTTCTACTAAGATTTGATAAGGTGACGGTCTAGGAGCATGAGGTTTACTAACCACATATCCTAAAAAGATGAATGGTCTAGGATAAGCTTCTCTCATAATCCTTGCCAATTCAATCGACTGCAATTCTCGACTATTGATTCAAAAAATCAAAAACAAGATCAGAAATAAATGGAAAAGATATACATTGAATTTGTAAAAAAATGACTCAACTCTATGAGATCCTCTTCTTGTCCATTATGACTCACGATTACGTCCACCATTGTACCAAATACATCTAAAGTCGCATGTATTGCTTTTCTCAGAAGACGATCATTCATGTTAATCTCATATTCAAGTTTCCGAAAAGATGATCAGAATAAAAAACATACCAGGTGCGAGTTCACCTTTAGGTGAAGGTAATAAATGATGAGTCGAATTTACTATAGGGAATTTAGAAAGTAAAGCTGCACCCTAAATAACATGATTTCATAATTCCAAACAAAGAATGATGGAAAGGTGTAAGACGAAGGGACCGGATCTCAATTCATAGCATCACAGAGAAAGAGATAAGACGAACCCAAGTGTGTTTATTAGGTCCAGGTCCAAGATTGACATACATTCCTAAATCTTCAGCAATAAATTGAGTTCTAAGAAAAAGGAAAAATCGCATCACAAGAATTCAATCAAGGATAGAAGAAACAGTTAAACTCAAGACTTCAAGATCTCTTACAAATCTTGATTTCCCATCACAATCCTTTGTAAATCACTTTCTAAAAGTCCTACGAAATCTAACTCTAGTTCTTGTATGATATCTCTCATCCTTCTTTGACTTTCCCACATCCCACTATCTCATCGAGATTTTCACAATCAATCAACAGATGAGCTTTCAAGTTTGACTAGTCATGAAAGAAATGTAACTCATATAGACCAAACAAACCTGTCAATCCCAAAATGAACTGTCCAAATGCCCGCCTTAAAAGCTCTATCTTCAGGATGATAAGGTGCAACGTCTTTAACTTTCCAAACAGTCCTAAACCACATCACCAAAATAGCCCCAAGAATCAATCCACCCAAAACTTTCCTTACCAACCCTTTCTGAACTAAATCTTCATCTTCATCTTCATCTGTTCTTTCATCTTCATCTTCTGTTTCATCTTCTTCTTTCATCTCATATTGATTTGCAAAAAAACCGATCCCAATCAATCCCATCACAATGGCTAGAGTTAAAGGTGTGTGTTCTCTAAAAATCTCTCCTCCAGGTACGAATGCATATGCTACTGTAAAATTATGAATCAATTCAAGTAAATCATAAATTAAAAAACTAATTCCAAATCCGAGTCCAACGGATGTCCAACCTCCAGGACGAGAGAAGTTTGATAAAGATCGAATGAAGATATTTAATTGACTGATGCTAAAGACACATAGAATTAATCCTGAACTGAACCCTAACCATCCATGAAAAAGTGTTAGACCAGTTGTCAAAAGGACTCCAAGAGCATACCAGATCGGATGCGAACAAAGATCAGCAGGTGAGTTAGTTTCAATAAAGACTCCTATCGTCATCGCGATGATCATCATGTATCCATGCTTGACAGTTGTTGGACCTTTAATAGGATACCCATCCCAGACCCAAGCGAGCATCGTACCGGAGTCAGTGAAAAGGGTATGGATCAAGAACATCAGAGCCCCTAGACCTATTGATGAACACCACCGGCGCCAAAGAGGTGGTAAGTTTTCATCTTCATCTTCTTCCTCTTCTTCCTCTTCCTGATCTTCATGCTCATCAACTTCATGGATATCTTCTCGAGATCTCTGGTCCAGTGAATTTACAAATCCATCCATGTCTAAAACCTGGTCTCTTTCCTTCCCCAAGATGACTTCAAAATTAGCCCAAATTCCTAAAATCATTCCAATTCGATTATACCCTCCATTGTTCATCCTCATAATCGACCACATCGGATTCAGTGAGTGATTAGCATATTTGATCAAAACACTAAGGATCAATCCCAATCCAAACCCTTTCAATTTCCTTTCAGCTTCTTTTCTAGGTCCAACAAATCCGACTACACTTAAAAAGGTACAAATTGCTACTGAACTGGCTGTTAATTGTAATCTGATGACTGAGTCATCATAAAACCTTTCATGTCGATCTACGAGATATGAACCTATACTTAAGAGTGAAAGGAGTTGAAGAATTGGTGATAATCTTAAAAGTAGTGTTCGAAGTATTGGTAAACATAACAAAAAAGGTGCAAGAGTCGAAAATAGTAAAACTTCCATCCCGTCCAATCCCTAATGAAAGTTTGAATATAAAAGCATAAAATCAGTGAACAACCCAACAAGCCAAATTTATGTTTTCACAGGTCATTTGACAGCACATTTGCATTCTTTGTTTTTGCGCGGGATTTTGGAGCAAGGAAAGATGACAGGAAAAGGGTGCGTACCATACTCCAGACGGAAAAATAGAATATTGTTGGTCCTAAAGCAGTCAAAGTGGTCCAAAACACGAAGCCTGTGAAACAAAGAGGTACAGGATCAGATACCCTTCCCTAAATTCTTCAAAGAGATTGGCTCCTTTCCAAGCACACTAGATGCGCCTGCATCAAAACAATCTAGCATTTCGAAGCTCAGGTGAGTTTAAAAACCTTGGATTCATTGATTTCGTAGTTCCAGAAGTACGTTCTCTACACATGCGAAAAAGATTGAAAATCAAACCAAAGGTTTTTTTAAATATTTCAGTGTTTGTTATGAGTCGATCAATTGGAAATTCAACCCCAGTCATACAAGTCAAGTTGGTGGGAAGAGGAGCCAAGAGTGCAAATTAAGTAAGAATCTGTTGATCAAACTTTTGGTTACTCTTATGAAAAGAAAAACGGAGCAAGTAAATACAATCACAACCACCACAAGACGCGTATAACATTCTGAGAAACCATAAGAAGGTAAGGAAGAACTCCAATTTCTCAATCAACATACGTCTTTGTAGTCGGAGGCAAAGAAGATCCAGGTTGAAGTCGGCCATTCAATAGATTGGTAGTCACTTCAGTATAAGTCATCACCGGAAGTTCATTCTTTGGTTGAACGTGAAAACTGATTTCGAAATGCGCAAAATCAAGTATGCTACAAGAATCAAATAAGACGTCGTAGACCAAGATTAAATCGAATCAATGAACCAAGTGTCAATTGAAACTCATCAAATTGTTTGACAGTAAAAGTGATGACTTACAGATCAAACTCCATTCGATAAACAAGTACTGTTGTTACAAAAAGACGCGCAGAAGAGGTCACTTTAGAATTCGATCTTCCATAACAACCGCGCATATATGCAGCTTGGACAGAGTCAACAAAGTGAGGACTGACATAGGTATATGCTAGATTTCAGTGAATGTGATTTGCGTAAGAAAGGACAAGGGTTTCAGGTCGCCAGGAAAAGAAAATGACACATTTCAAAAGATCAGTATTCATTCAATTCAAGAATCCCAAGAGTAATTTGATGATAAGTAGTCTTCAGTCTCACCACCGGGGATCCGCCGCACTTTGTGCTGAATGTAGAAATAGACAAGTGGTATGATACTAGCAAAGAACAAAAGACTAAAACGCTTGCGATATTGATTTCCAGAGAGATGGGTGGAGGTGGGGGAAAGATAAATCGATCCCAATTGCCATGGTATCGTCAAGAGTAGGTACCTGGTAGTTGGAAGGTTTCGCGTGAAGCAATCAGTGATCGATTGAGGAGTATAAATTTGAAGATATCGATCTGAGTTGGGAAAGAAATGAAGCTTGCTTACAAGATCATCATCACATCATGCCAATCATGGTGATCCGAACTGGTCACATAAACCCAACCACCACAAGAAATGGTGCGTAGCAAACCGCATAAACACAAAACGGGTGCAGAAGCGCCTGATCAAAGGGCGAGGTGAGACTGAAAGATGTAGGAGAAGAAGACAAGCGCAAGTCTAGGTCCTGAAGTGAAAGCAATGAGGATATGAAAGAGCGACCTCTCCGGATAGTAATCACCACTGTTGAGATTGGAGTGAGAAATGAAACAGGTTCAGTAAAGTGATAGATGAACAAGAATATGATTGTAAGAGTACTGACACGGTCGCGCTGACTGATGGCCACCATTCAAGTGGATAACCTATACCACTAGAGTCATAGATCGGCAAGTGATCCATGAATCAGATCTATCCTTTTAGTTCGAGTGAAACTTTTGTCTTCATACCTCGTTCTTGACAATTTTGTGATAGTGAAGATATAGTCCAGTGATTAATGCTCCACCGAAAGCAGCAAGTGCAAAGATTGTGTGGACGAAGGAGATCCATGAGGCTGAGAACTGAATGTGGAGATTTGATGAAGGTTTCAGATTTTAAGATTTTGTTAATCAAACCACTTTGATTGAGTACTGACCGTCAAGAGTGTATTTGGTTGAGTTGGCATCTTGTGTGATGGTAATGAAAATGCTGATGAAATTAATCAAAAAATGAAAAAGATATTTGACTAAGAACTTTAATAGTTGAACTCCAGTGTTTTGGTTCAATCGACCATTATCAAAACAAAATCAACTTAACTGTCTTATTTACATAAATTCACCAACAATTCATCCTCATGACAGCTTACATCATATCACTTCACAAGTTTCCTTTAAAAAATGCAAACATCCTGCTCTACATAGATCTATACACTTCAGGCTCAACTTTCTATTGAATTAAAGTACAGTTTGCTTCATTTCAATCAACAAACATATCTCATCTCAAAAACCCTCACTCAAATCTACAACGCTTCCCTCACCCCTTCTCCCAATTTCTAATCTCTACAAATGTCAATTCTTTAAAATAGGAAAATGGATATGTATCTACAACCCACATTTTTTTTGTTGAAATTATATAATCTAGCATTAAGAGGATTGAAAATTTGGATAGTCAAGCGTATTGATATATAGTATATATGAGTAAGTAAAAAAAACTTCAGACCATCTACTCTTTCTTACTCCTACTCCACAAAAAAAGTCAAATGAAAAGACATGAAGTGGGGAAAAGGAACCATTTTATACTGCAGATTCGTTTTGAGAGGAGAAGAAGTTATCATACACAAAGAAATTTGGAAATTTGGAAACCCAAAAAATCACTTCAGACTCGCAAACAAGATCATTGTTCTTTTCTAACGGAGTAGGAGTTTGAAGCAGAAAATCATGAAGAGAGTTGTGGTCGGTAAACGAATTCTATGTATCTGACTATATCCCCTGAAGATGATCCTTGTCGTTCTTATCACATCTACTCTGGATACTTGACATCTTCATACATTTGACCCATCCATTTGACCCTTGACTCATCATGGACTGGATAATATAAAAGAAAACAAATTCGACTCTGATCTAAGTTCCTAAACCTTAAATTGGTGGCTGTTGTCTAGATTCAGGTCGTCCAGGTGCACCTGCTTTGGGGCTTTGACTTGTACTAACTGTCATTGTTTGAGTTCGTTCACTTGACATACCTCCAGTATCTGACTTGTTTGGTCCAACTGGTCTACTCTTGCTATTACAACGACTTACTGGACTTACTGGAGATTGATTGGCTGGGTGCGGATAGGTGGAACTTGTAGAGTCATCATTTGCACCAGTGGTGAGGCTCAGGCCAGGACCTAGCCAACTGGCCGTATATATGGGAGCAACAGTTGTGGGTGGTGAAACAGTGGGATGGTTGACAGTGTCCAGTGGGGTGGTTATCAGTGGCGGTTGAGACGTTCTGTTGACGTCCATTGGCAGGTGACGCGGCGGGTGTTGCAGCAGGTGTAGAGTGTGGAACAGGTAAACCAGGATAAGAGGTAGAAGGAGTGGTGAAGTTTGTAGTTCCAAATGAAGATGAAATCGCATTTGCAGAATCGGTGATTGAGCTTGGGGTCATGGGGGTAGAAGGTGTGAAAAAGCTACTGGGGAGCTGAATGCTGCTCGATGAGATTGAAGCTGTATGATGAGCTCTGCGGCGACCATTGGAACTGGTCATTCCAGGTATGGGAATCCCGTTACCGCTTGCACTGGCGCCTCTTGACCTGCGACGGGCTGCTGGATAGTTTTCTTCAAATGTTGGAATGGCGCCAATTCTACGTTGTCAGAAAAAAACATAAGACACGGAAGGACAGTATTGAGATATTATCATGAACAAGGGCAGTCTTACAAATCGTTGATGGGCAGGCCAACTCTTTGCCGCAGTGCGATCAGTTCATTTCAATACATCTGGATAGATTAGGGTGCATTACAATGACATGAGCTTTGGCAAAACTAAAATTGTTTGGTAAAATAGAGATAGACCTACATCACTTTGTTGACTGGTCTTGATATACTCTCGTTCGGTATCCACCAACCTGTTTCTTAGATTTGAGTTTTCCGTTTTCAAAACTTCGATCAGGGTATTGGCCAAAGGATGAAGTGGGTCAGGGTTATTGATAAGTGCATTCATATTGGGCCCTCCAGGAGGTGAAGTGGCGGGAGCTGCAATGGCGGCGGTAGATGAACTAGGCTGTGAGGATTGCTGTTGCTGTTGCATCAATAACGAAAGTCAGTCGCTGAAGACGTAAAACCAAACTCTCTGACTCGGCCTCCAAGACGTTTTTGAGCTCTACTTTTTCAGCACAAAGCTATAAGATACAAAAAGGATCAGTATCATGTTGTGTGAATGACAGACCCTTCCAGAGGGAACTCTCCTGGCGATTCATAAGAGGCCTCCTCGAGATGATAGTCTGAAAGATGGGTTTTGAGAGAAGACTGAGAATGGGCTAGCTAACCTTTTCAAGTTTTCGGGTAAGTGTATTGACCAAACGTTCCTCTTCTGCCTCAAGAGCATTGATGAGGTCCTCCTTCTGCTTACTATCTCCATTGCGAACGGATCGGGATGAAGTATTGGAGCGAGTTGAATTGGCCCTTCTCATGGTACTTTGTTGAATGGTAGTGAGAGAGTGTTTGGGTGATTGAGATGCCATTGTGAAGATATGAAAGGCAGTGGATCAGTGGGGGATGTTGATGATGGTCAACTGAAGATTGGAGTGATTTCGATCAAGTGTCTGATTACCTAAGCTTAAGAACCCTTTCGAAACTGTATTGAAGGCTGTTTTAAAACATTTTTCCAATCAGCAAACTGTTTTCTCTCCAAGTATCATCAATGGCTGAGTCATGACTATCTAACAGTTTAGCTGACTCAACTCCTTCAGCGCAGTTTCAGATTCCACGTAGATTCATGAGCAGTTTCTTGAAACTTAGTGAGGTGATCAAGGCTGGATTGTTCTGTTGCTCCTCAGATCTTCTCATTCGCCTCCTTGGGGTCAGGATCAGGCTACAAGGGAACACCACACCATACCACTCATCAACATAGACAGACTCATCCCACCCAACCCATCATCAGATTCACCACTGAGGGTCCAACAACTTCATCATGACAGAAACATGATGAAATAGTCTGATGGTGTCTGCTTATTATGATTAGATTTGCATAAGTCACCCTGGTCCACTGCACTTCAGTCGTGGATTATTCCTTTGACACTTGAGAACAACGGTCAACGCTCCCATGTTGAATTTTGTGGCCCACTAGGTTCATGAAGCACTTCTCTCCTTTCTCAAACCTTATTCAGCAACATGAGCCTTCTCAGTGAATTTGGGTAGGAAGTCATAGGACGCATCGCTCGCCCAATCCCATCCATCTGTGATTTTCGACTCACAGATCAGTCATTGTTCTAGTCTGAGATGAAGCAATGATAAGACTTCATTCTGCAATCCTTAGTAATCAAAATATCAAACTGACTAAGTGATGACTCACTCCAATTAGTCATGAGTGATGGAAGTTGTGACATCACTGATCGAACTTATGAAGCCATCCTAAATCTCGAGACTATAAATTCATCCAATCAATCCTCCACAAGCCACTCATTTTGCTTCAACATCCAAAGTGCTTCCAATCCTCAATCATGTCTCACGGAAAACAATTCACACTTTATAGTCACAAAGTGAGAAATCTCTTCACATTCAGATCATCAGACCTTTTAACATCCAGATACTAATGATTGATTTATCTGCTGAAGGGGGGTCCCAATGGATGGAAGGTATCCATCTAGCTTTCTACATCCAAAGCTTCAAGTTCAGCCTACATTCATACCTTGTCAACTCATAAGAGTAAAATCTTTTACCGTATCACAGGTAGCTTTCTTACTCGAGGAGCTTGGTCTCTCTTATGAGACTGTCTACTTTGACTTCAAAAAGGGAGAACAGAAGTCTGATGAACACACAAAGCTCAATCCAAATGGGTGCGTATTAAGAATTCAGTAAGAGTATTGGTTGTTTTACGTGGAATTTCACTGATGTGTCATGTACCTATTTATCATTTTGGTCCGTATCTAGTCGAATCCCTACGATTGTTGACCATAAGTGTGTAGTCTTTTCTTCATTACGAGTTCTTTCAACTACTTGCTGAACATGTATCAAAACAGGAATTCTGATTTTACCCTTTGGGAGAGCAATGCTATCCTCGAGTATCTTGCCTACACTTATGACAAGGAAGGAAAGTTTACCGTTAGTAAGCCAGAGGATAAGGTAAAATATTTCATTCCTGTCAATCTTCACCTTTCAGAAAGAACACAAACCCATCAGCTCGATTACTGATATCATATTCTTCATCTATACTACAGTATAAACAACTGCAATGGCTCTTTTTCCAATCATCCGGCCAAGGTCCCTACTTCAGTCAAGCTATATGGTTCAAGTCTTTCCATCCTGAAAAGTAAGGGTTTACCAAAGTAGAAGCTAAAACATTCAAGTTCTTCAAGCGGTTGATCTTTGTTTCTGGTTTATTCTTTCAGATTTCCTTCAGCCATTGAGAGGTATCAAAATGAAGTGAAAAGAGTCTCAGGAGTATTAGACAGTGTCTTAAGTAAGCAAGAATGGCTAATCGGTGAAAAATTTACGATTGCAGATCTAGTCAGTTTCAGCTCACTCAGATCCAAACCTAATCAATTGTACTATTACCAACTGACGGTGCCATCAATCCTTCTCAGTCCTTTATTCCATGGCATTTTGCTGCGATAAAGATTCTGGATGGAACTGATTTTTCAAAGGAGTATCCTGCTTTAGATAAGTGGTTTAAGAAGATGACTGAAAGACCCGCCATCAAAAAAGTCTGGAATGAGCGCAACGCTCTCAATGATGTATAAAATTTTGTTGATTATAGGTTTAGGATTGGATAATTTGTAATCTGAGGATTGCAGATTGACCACTCCACTATAAGCTTTCCATAATAATCAACTTAGTCGTATTTGTAAACCTGTGATCTTTTGGAAAGTTCAACCCCTCGAATCCTTGTCGCAGCTCCCAAGTTCCACAGTGAAGACATACACAAGGAACTACTTTGACGTCACTACTGCATTAGTATCAGAAGTAGAGCCATCACAGACTCAGTCTCTGTAGTTCTCTGCCCATATGACCAACAAAAACTGTCTTTTCCGGGAACCAGGAGCCTGACTCATCAAGTGAACCTGTCACTCGTGGATCCTCTTAGCCTGAGCTTTACAAGTTATCCTCTGCCCTAAAAAAGGTGAATCAACTGTCATCTTTCTAAATCCAGACCAAGCAGGCCCCTTCACCCATTGCCTTATACTTTTTTTAACTGCTTAGTTAGCTCCGGAGATTGTGGCCTTCCGGAGGGCTCTGACAGCCAAACGGGGATGATTAGTCTGTTCCTTGCATTTCTAAGTGCAAGAATCCTGTGTTTTGGCATTTGGAAAAGAAATTACATCAATACTGTACTTGTTCTTTGTAGCATGACGTCGTATCACGCACACTTTTTCACAGATGGCAGTCTTATCTTTGTTATTGCTCTGAGGATGAATAGATATGCCAGGTTCCAAGAGGTTGCTGAGCATTGATAGCTTCGCTGTGACCCAAATTAAGTAGCAGTGTCAGACAAGAAAATCTCAATTTATGAGTCGAAAGCCATGTGGTCAAAATTTGACGCATGTATCCTATTCTTTTTAACCTCCCCTTTCCTGACATCAGGTCACCGATCGTATTCTTCGCACGATTCCCCCTTGCAATTAGCACGTGTGAGTCATTCTCTTGCTCTCTAGGTCCTTTTTTAGCCTGTGGCCAGTGGCGCTCAACATCATTGCCTGGCGAGCACTAGTCGCTTGAATACGGTACATATTTGAAGAGATATTAGCTTTGGAACGGCAGGCTGGAAGTACCAATTGAAGCGCATGTTCTCTTCACACAACAAATCGTACATGTCATCGACGGTCACCTCAATTTGTTCACATGATATCAAACAAAGCGCCTTGTCTTTCTCGCAAAGTGAGGAATTTCCTTAGAGCCGTGAGGATGTAAGTATGCAGAATTGTGATTGGGCATGCGAAAATAGGATTAATAAAGAAATTTGGCAACACAGAGAGATCTGCTTTTATCTTAGGTAAAATAACAAAATGGGTGCCTGAACCGTCCGGGTTTGAGAATCATAAAAAAGGCAGGTCAACGACCTTGTGGATCTTGATCCTTACTAAATAGGCAGCTTCCCTACATACCTTGATAATCGGTTTGATATGATCATATCATGGTGAACGCAACTCTTTAAGAACCTTTGGATCGTGAGTAGCGAATTTCGGACCGATCTGATGAGAAGTCTCGTGGTATTCCGTCGTCTGGAATTTCGCTGAGATGTGAGGATCCCCCATCGGCAAACCCTTGATCCCGTCACTCATCAAGGACCAGCGTAACCAGTCCTCGAATATGATGCATGCTAAAATCAAACGTTCTTCGCATGTCAGTAATGAGCCCTTTTATAGCCGGGACGTTTGGTCTTCTGGGATGGGGTCATATCGGAAACATCCTGAACTCACATGGGTAAACGATAGTGGAGGTGCAGATATGATTATGTTACTTGGTTGATCAACTTCGAATATATGGCTGGGATCGAGTACAATCGCAAGCTATGAAAAACAAAAAAGTAAAGAAAGGGGGAAGTTACTTAGGAGCTAATACGCACTTCATGAGCCTTTGGATGAGCAGCCTACCAGACAATCAAAATCTTGAAGACGAAAATGTATATAAATCTGACGCAGAGAAGGTGGCCCACGGAGACGCACTCGTATTTATATCTTTCATGGGCAATTTGTTTACACAAGGTTCCAGCTTTTGGCCATCACGCATAAAGATGAGGGGTGCATTTGCTACTGGTCAAGCAGACAATATGCAAGATCAAACGTATCCTGACTTGACGGATGAAACATCCCGTCAATTACTTTCGATCGCATGCCATCTGCTCCAGTCCCCTGACTCTGTAAAACTCAAGAACTGTTCATGATCTCCTCGGTAGATTCCACTATCAAGAATGCTAGAGCATGTTCTTCCAAGACAATATTCTGACTATGTAAAGATGTCTGACCGTGAATCATGAAAAGAAAGGTATGTAGTCAGCGAGTGCTGGATATCATGCCTTCGTTTAGCTCTAGAGAATGTCAAATATATAAAGTTTGACTCCTTTTATCCTCTCGCCTGAAATATCTCCGATTGGTACGGGCTCTGCGCAAGGGGAATCATCCGTCTCACGTGTTGGCGAGAGTCAAAAGTCTTTGGGAACTGGATTCACGACATACACGTTTCTCTCAAATCAAAAACTATTCATCTGATTCGGAGCATGACTTCTTACGAAAGCAGTTTGAAAACATCGATTTAGTGAGATTGAGAAATGAAGTTTGCGCTGCCAGTAATTGCTTCGGCACGAAAGACTCACCACCTAAGCTAGGCGTGATTGTAGAGTCTTTCAAAGAGTGGCGTGCTTGGTTGACAGGCACTAACACTCCAGTTCTTGTTTTTTCTGATCACGCGAATTTGCGTTATTTCATGACGTCTCAGAAATTGACTCCGCGTCAAGCAAGATGGGCTTCATATCTTAGTTCTTTTCATTTTCAAATATTCCATACTCCGGGAAAAACTAATCCTGCGGATCCATTATCAAGGAGACCCAATTATGAAGTCCCAGTGGGAGATCAAAATTGTATGAATCTTTTAAAACCGTATATGGTTAAAGATGGAGTGTCAGTCAGTTCAATTGATGTGACTTTTATTATTCCTTCATTGCAAACTCGTGATCTTTCAATCAAATTGTATGAAGGTTTGGATGAGATTAAACCTCCACCTTTCTTTACTTTTCGTGGTGCTCTTTGGTGTTTCCAAGATAAACTTTTTGTTCCTAAATTTCTTCGCCAAAAGATTCTCTCTTCATTTCATGATTCTCCATCTATGGGATATCCGGGTATTGCACATATGATTAGATTAATAACACAAACATCTGGATGGCCTACACTTTGACAGGATGTGATTGACTTTGTCAAATGTTGTGATTTGTGTCAGATGGCTAAAAAATCTACTCAAGCTCCTCAGGGCAAATTAATTCCTTCTAAAATACCAGATAGGCCTTGTAGTACTATAGGTATTGATTTTATAGTCAGATTGCCAATGTCAAGGAATTGTTATTCCATATTAGTAATCACTGATCATTTCTCAAAGGGTGCACATCTTATTCCATGTAAGGGATCAATGTCAGCTCCTGAATGAGCTTCTCTTTTCATTTCTCAATTCTTTTGTCATCATCGGTATCCTGATAAGATTGTATCATATTGTGGTTCTACTTTTGTGTTGGAATTTTGGACAGCTGTTCAAAGACAGTTAAGGATTATTCTAGAGCCTTCTACAGTATCTCATCCTCAGTCTAATGGACAAAATGAGAGGACAAATCAGACGTTAGAAGCTTATTTACATCATTTTTTCAGCTATAGACAAGATGATTGGGTGGATTTATTACCACTGGCTGAATTTTGTTTCAACAATACCACTTCCTCTTCTACCAAATTGACTCTTTTTTTTGATTGGCAGGGTTTTCATCCTTGTGCCAATGGTTTTACTGAGTTTTCACATGTTCCTCATGCTGATAAATTTGTCAAACATCTTGAGGCCACTCAAATTAACCTTTTTTTTGAAACATGCAAAGGAATCTCAAGCTTAATTTTACAATAAACATTGCAGACCGGCACCAACTTACTTTAATGGGGATTTAGTTTGGTTATTGCGTCAAAACATCATAACTACAAGGCCTTCTTCAAAACTGGATTTTTGCAGAATTGGTCCTTTTGGAGTGATTGAAATGGTGGGACCAAATTCAGTTAGATTAGATTTGGGAAGTGCTTATTCTTGTCTTCATCCTGTGTTCAATATTTCTCTCATTCCTCTGTATTTTCCTCCTACTGTAGGTGGAAGGCTAGCTGAGAATCAACTTCCTCACATAAGGGATCAAATTACTCAAGTACATGATTGGCAACATGTTTGTGGAATTTTAGATTACAGGAGGAGGGGGAAAGCTCAACCAGATTACAATGGCTGGGAAGACCAATTTCAGACAGCACTTGGGTTGCTTTATCAGATGTTTTTTCATACTTAGATCCTTTTATTTATTGTTAATTTTCACGCAACATACCCTCAATTTCCACTTCCTACATATTATTTAAATTCTAGATTCTCTATGGGTTATCATGCAGCATTTGGCAGTTTGTGATTCTAGACAGAAATTATTATTGTAATGTTTTGGAAATATGTAACCAAGAAACAAGATTCAGATACAAAATTATGTTGGGTTGGTGATAGTTGTTATGCAAATGATTTTGTCATATCAAATTGTTATCAGTATTGTATGTGTATAAAACCAAGTTGTGATTGTTGAATTTTTTATGTTTCCTTAGAGAATTATTAAAGTATTATTCCTCACCCTTAAATCCTAGAATAGTCTCTTGACAACAAGGTATGCTTGAGAAGACCCCAGAACAGAGCCCTTACAATCTGCATGTTGCAATGTGCATCCAAGGATGGACCAGCACATCCACTCAGGGATGCAGCAGCGGATCAAACCATCCATTGGTGCATACTCGGTGGTGGTTGTGTATCCAATTGGGCATCATCACCGTCATTTACCGTCTTTGTATAAAATCTTGTCCCAACAAAATTAAAGAAGGAAAGCTTTATTTGTAAAGCAAAAAGTTCATCGAGAAGATCTCAAATAAGCCTGGTCAGACCTGACCTGGATAATCACCCCAACCCAAGTCTAGACTCTATACCCTGTCCCATCTGATCGAGATCTGGTCCAAGGTACTGGACTGGGATCTAGAAATCACTGATCAACCCATATTCCCACCTGGCTATCGGGTAAAAAGCTACTCATCCTGTTCATTCACTGAAATAACAGTTTCTATTTATGATTTACTTATCTTTTTGCTTGGTTTCTCTCATCAATTGATATTCTTGCATTACGTTGGATCCCCTACCTACTGCCACTATCAGAATCCAACACCATCACCATGAATATCATTTCTGAGGTGAGTCATATGCTCAGAGTCAGTATCATGCACCGGACAACATAGAGTCTGGACTGACAATTTTCAAATTCATTTCAATGCTATCATAGGTAGGCAATGGCGATGTGTCTTTGATTGAGACTGGCATTGATGTTGTGGTTGATTACACAATTGTTATGAATCATACATGTAACGCCTGTGACATACACTAGAGACATATCACACATAGACTGTTGTACTTTAGATGAGAGGCGGATGAGCCTGTTGTATTCTGCATCCGACAATCAATCATCATAGACAGAACCCCCTCTCAGAAGGACATCTCAACCCTTGTCCCCAAACCCCTGATCTCAGTCTTAACATATTGTCGGATCCATTTTTTAGACAAGCTTTGAGATATTAGAATTCATCAGAATCGATTCAAAAGACCAAATAGATTGTACCAGAACTGAATTGATTAGATTTGAACTTTCCGAATCATTGGTATTGAAACCTTAGAACTGAACTGAACCCGATTGAATTTTAACCTTACTGTACACCTCATACTGAACTCAGAACAATCGATACTGAACTTAGAAGAACACCACCACGTCTCCCACATTCATCACCCCGCATCTCGACGACAACGTCAAAGGGGAAGACGATTCGGCCGCAAGACCTACCATTACCGAACCAATTGAAACCGATACATTTGTAACCGCTAGCTCGGATTCTGACGTTGATCCTATCAAGATGGAAGAAATCCAGAAGCAAATCGCTGATTTGACCGCTGCGTTGGCTGAAGAACGTGAATTGCGTCGACACGCCAAGGAACGTTTGGCTTCCCAAATGCAAGGCTTACGTTCCGAGCCACAACCCCCACCACCACATTCAACTCCACAACCCCATCATGCTGCCATGCCTGAAACCGCCGCTGTGCCTAAAGGGCCTAAGGTTTTGACACCGGATAAGTTCAACAGTGATAGAGGCACTTTGGCCAAGGTTTACGCCAGCCAGACTCAGCTGTATATGATGGCGCACCCTTACCTGTTCCCGACTGATAGGACCAAGGTTATCTTTGCCTTGTCGTACCTCACGGGACCTGCGAGCAGCTGGGCTCAGCCAATGGCAAAGGAGCTCTTTAATGAATCTACGGCTCATCTGGTGACCTATGAACGATTTGTACGCAACTTTGAGGCCATGTTTTTTGATACTGAGAAAAAATCAAAGGCGGAGAAGGCGTTACGGGATTTGGTCCAGAAAGGCACTGTCGCTTCTTACACCCACGAATTTAACTTACACGCTTCGAATTCGGGTTGGGAGGTGCCTACCTTGATTAGTCAGTATGAGCAGGGTTTGAAGAAGGATATTAGGGTGGCTATGGTACTGGTTCAGGAGGAGTTCACTTCAATCGAGCAAATTTCGAATTTAGCAATCAAATTGGATAATAAAATTCACGGCGCGAGTGACCGATATACTGTAATTGCATCGCCAGCTATTGATCCTAATGCTATGGACCTATCTGCGATTCATACCAGATTGTCTGATGGGGAACGCGCCCGACGTCTTAGTACGGGATCTTGTTTCCGTTGTGGTGTTCAAGGCCATCGATCCGTTGATTGTCCTAATAAAGGTTCCAGCAAATCATTCAAGGGGAAGAATCAATTCAAATCTAAGATAGCTGAGTTGGAAATTAAATTAGCAGCTTTAACTAGTAAGAATGATGAATCAGATGATAAGGGAGAAGGGAGTAGTAGAGCGGATGCCTCAAAAAATGGAGGCGCTTGGGACTGACTGTTACGCCTATCCTGAGCAAGGAGGAAGAGGGGGAGACGGAGATAGGAGTTAGTGAAATTGTAACTTGCAATGCAACAGACCCCCGGTTATTTTTTCAGACTTCTTTATCCACGCCCCACACCTCCCAAGCCGTAGCTATTAAATTACCATGTGCCCTATTCCTGATTGATTCAGGAGCCACACACAATGTACTGAGTACATCTTTCGCCGTGCGTTCCAACATCATGAGTCACGCCGTCAACAGCTCTCGCCATATCAGTGGCTTCGACGGATCCCATAGCTTATCATCCCATGAGATCAACTTATGCCTTGAAGGCGACCACCTACCGACCCATTTTGTCATTGCATGACTGAAGGATACCTACGACGGCATACTTGGTATGCCTTGGTTGAAGCAACATGGAAGCATGATCGACTGGTCGTCGAATGCTATCCTAACACCTCACACCCACATTGCGGCCGCTGAGGCGGTGTCATCTAGCCCGAAAACCTCCTCATACGATACCGGTTTGGATCCCATGGGGGAAGCTAGGAAGCTTGATGAGGGGATGCGTATCTTTATTGATACAAATGCGTCCCCGCAATGTGAGTACAATTCGATTCCTCTGACTCACACGCCTGAAGCAGCTAGCAAGCGTGTTTTACTTCCAAAATCTAGCAGTAACGACAACACAACAGCTACCAAGACTGAGGGAAAAGAATACTCAAATGGACAAACCTCAAACAAAGCGCATCAAGCAACACCTGATTTCATCTCGCATGATATTGCGACTGTTGAAACAGTCTCGTCAAATCCGTCACTCACCCTGGTTGGTCCAAAGGAGGAGCCTGAGGGGCACGCTAGGAAATTTGACGAGGGGGCTCAAGTCTGTGAAGACACGAATATGCCCCCGCAATGTGAGTTTGAAACTGCCATGTCTCCTGCTATCCACGTTCCAGCTGGCCAGCCTTTATCTCCCTGGATTAAAACAGGATTACAGGTCGACTCGGCAGGTGCCTCATGGTCTACTTCCGCTAAACTAGCGGCTGAAGCAAACAAGAACCTCGCGACGCGGTCAGTCGAAGACATGGTGCCGTCTGTGTACCATCAACACCTCCACATGTTTGTGAAGTCCAAGGCACAACGGCTCCCACCACGACGACGGTACGACTTCAAGGTGGATCTAGTACCTCACGCTCAACCCCAGGCCAGCCGGATTATCCCTTTATCGCCGGCAGAGAATGATGCGTTAGAAGAGATGATAAATTCCGGCCTTGCTAATGGAACCATCCGTCGAACAACCTCACCTTGGGCAGCCCCAGTCCTTTTCACAGGAAAGAAAGACGGCAACCTGCGGCCATGCTTCGATTATCAAAAACTTAATTCCCTGACCGTGAAGAACCGGTATCCACTTCCATTGACCATGGATCTAGTGGATAGCCTTCTAGACGCCAATACTTTTACAAAACTTGACCTGCGGAATGCTTACGGAAATCTCAGGGTGGCCGAAGGCTATGAGGACATACTGGCCTTCGTATGCAAGCAAGGCCAGTTTGCTCCTCTTACCATGCCATTTGGCCCGACAGGTGCGCCGGGATATTTCCAGTATTTTATGCAGGACATCCTGTTGGGGCGGGTGGGTAAAGATGCTGCAGTTTTTTTGGATGACACGATGATATTCACCAAGAAAGGAGAGCCACATGAACCAGCTGTTGATAGTATCCTCAAAATTTTAGGGAAGCATCAGCTCTGGCTAAAACCCAAAAAATGCGAGTTTTCCAAATCTGAAGTCAAATATCTAGGCCTGCTCATCTCACACAACAAGGTAAAGATGGATCCTACAAAGGTGAAGGCCGTAACTGACTGGCCAGCACCGCGAAACGTAACCGAACTCCAGAGATTCATAGGTTTCGCCAACTTCTACCAACGGTTCATTGCTCAATTTTCCCGTACTACCAGACCTCTCCATAATTCAACTCAAAACAATACTCAGTTTGTATGGGACAACCATTGTCAAGAGGCTTTTGATCACCTGAAGACGTCTTTCACCACGGCACCAGTGTTGAAAATTGCAAATCCGTACAAAGCATTCATATTCGAATGCGACTGTTTGGATTTTGCGTTAGGCGCAATACTATCCCAACGTAGCGACGATGATGGCGAGATTCACCCGGTAGCTTACTTGTCGAGATCTCTCGTTCAGGCGGAACAGAATTATGAAATCTTCGACAAAGAATTACTAGCGATTGTTGCCGCATTCAAAGAATGGCGAAACTACCTCGAAGGCAACCCAAACAGGCTGGAGGTTATAGTCTACACAGATCACCGTGACCTGGAATCATTCATGAGTACTAAACAATTAACACGACGACAAGCACGATGGGCCGAAACTCTTGGATGCTTCGATTTCACCATCAAGTTTAGACCAGGACGCCAAGCAGCCAAACCAGACGCACCTTCCAGACGCCCAGACTTAGAGCCTAGTGAGGATGAACGCCTGACATTCGGCCAACTGATCAGACCCAAGAATCTAACTGAGGATTCTTTCATTGAGATAGCCAGTATGGAGGAATTTTTTGAAGACGAAAGCATTACTTTGGAGGATTCAGAGAAGTGGTTTGAGATAGATGTATTGGGAGTAGAGGAGGAGGATAGTCAGGACATTGAGAGCAGCACGGTTGAGGAAATCACCAGCGTGGATCAAGATAGCAAATTAATTTTACCAGACGAACTTCTGATTCAAGACATCAAGGAGCACACGGAGAAGTGCGCGAGACTGACTGAAATTATCAACGCCGTCAGAAATCCGATATCATCAAAATTTAAAGCAATTGCAGCCGATTACAGTGTCAAGGACGGCGTAGTGTATCATAAAGGACGGATTGAGGTACCAGATGTCGATGCAATCAAGATACAGATCCTAAGGAGTCGCCACGACAGCCTGATAGCTGGCCATCCGGGAAGATCGAAGACACTCAGTCTAGTTCGTAGGTGTTTCACATGGCCGAAAATGAAAAACTATGTTAACAAATACGTTGATGGCTGTGATTTGTGCCTACGAGTTAAAAGCACCAATCAGAAACCCTTTGGATCACTGGAACCACTGCCTATCCCAGCCGGGCCTTGGACCGACATCAGCTACGACTTAATCACAAAGTTGCCGGTGTCCAACAGTAAAGACAGCATCCTAACAGTTGTAGACCGCTTGACGAAAATGGCGCATTTTATTCCATGTAATGAAAGCATGTCATCAGAGGAACTGGCGGATATTATGGTGAAAGAAGTGTGGCGTCTGCACGGAACACCGAAAACCATCACGTCTGATAGGGGAACTATCTTTACTTCACAACTAACGAAAGAATTGAATAACAGATTAGGCATTCGACTTCAACCCTTGACGGCATTCCACCCTAGGACTGACGGTCAGTCTGAAATCGTCAATAAGGCGATTGAACAGTACTTGAGGCACTTCGTGGATTACCGTCAGGAGAACTGGGAATCACTCATACCGACAGCTGAGTTTTCGTATAACAATAAAGATCACACGTCCATTGGAGTATCTCCTTTCATGGCTAACTATGGTTACAATCCAAACTTTGGGGGTATACCGATGAGTGAACAATGTATACCAAAAGTAGAAGAACGCCTCAAGTTACTCAAGGACGTGCAATCAGAACTTACAGAATGTCTCGAATCAGCACAAGAAGAAATGAAGTTGCAATTCAACAAGAACATAAGGCCAACACCGGATTGGAAAATTGGAGATCAAGTTTGGCTGAGTAGCAAACATTTATCCACAACCAGACCAAGTCCAAAACTTGACCACAGGTGGTTAGGCCCGTTTGACATTGCTGACAAGATTTCACGATCCGCCTACAGATTAAGACTACCATTAACAATGAAAGGGGTACACCCAGTTTTTCACGTGTCACTGTTACAAAAACATCAAGCAGACAAAATTGAAGGACGGCAACATGAACAACCATCACCAATTACAATCAAAGGGAGTGAGGAGTGGGAGGTAGAGGAAATTTTGGATTGTAGATTGAGGAATGGCAAGCGTGAGTATTTGATTAGTTGGAAGGGGTTTAGTACTGAAGATAACTCGTGGGAGCCATTATCAAATTTAAAGAATAGTAATGATTTAGTGAAGGAATTTAATGAAAGGTTCCCTGGGGTGGCAAGAAAATTCAGGAGAAGACGGAGAAGATAGTGAGTGGGTTAAGGTTTTTCCCACTGGGTTTTTTAATGCTACCCAGGGAAGGAATGCAGAATTCGCAAGAGGGAATTTGGGCATTAAAGGGGGAGTACTGTTATGAATCATACATGTAAGGCCTGTGACATACACTAGAGACATATCACACATAGACTGTTGTACTTTAGATGAGAGGCGGATGAGCCTGTTGTATTCTGCATCCAACAATCAATCATCATAGACAGAACCCCCTCTCAGAAGGACATCTCAACCCTTGTCCCCAAACCCCTGATCTCAGTCTTAACAACAATATGGTTTCCCAAATCCAAACCGGGGAAGCAAGGTGTTGAGATGTGGGAATCCGCAAGTTTGGAAAAGAAGGTCCTTTTGACAATTGCCGGCGACAACACAATATCTTTCAAAGTCTCCAAGGAATATATCCTTTCTGCAATCAATGAAACTGTGCCGCTGGCATTCACTCTTCTACATGTGGCTGACAGCAGGGAAGGTGATTTGGGCTTGAACTGGCATGCTTACATTTCAATGTGTAAAATTTATCCAAAGGCTGGCCTTTGACAGGTTTTCACCACAGATGATGACAAATGGAAGGTATGTAAAATATCTACAGACCAAGTCTGTGGTCTTGAACTTTTGATGCAGAATCCAACTGCAGCAGAAAAGAGAAAAAGGCAGGTAAGTAATACAGTTTTCACAAGTGCTAATCACAAATCAATTTGACAATTCTCTTTCTGTTCAAGAATGAATCTATTTCAATGCACGCAGTTGAGATCAAATTTCAACAAGATTGCCAAGCTTCAAAGCGGCCAACAAAAACAACCAATTTCATGCCACAAGAGATGGCACTGGATGGCAAGGTAGAAGTGACCAACAATGGACACTCATCTGGCGTAAGTTTGATATCTTCCAGTTTTACCTTCATCAATTCTTACAAAATGTGATTTTGGTCTTGATTATGTAGTGCAGAAAAAGTACTGGAGATGACACCAATACCAATGAGGTCAAGATGGTTGCCAGTGATATTTACAAATTACACCTAATTCAATCAAGTTACAACGCATCAGTCCCAATTTATGTGGACCCAACCAACACAGACCAATTCTTTTTCATCACAACGGGAAGGACTAGACTCTGGGCAAAAGAGAAGGTGGGTTCCTTTTCTGATGAACATGATCTTGAAACATCACTTAATGTTTTCCAATGCCCAGCTTGCATGCGATTCCACTGGATCCAAGGTGGTCACTGTCAACATACCACCCAAGGCATCTGGTACACAGTGGTTGAGCCAAGCTCAACAATCTAAGCGTACTAAGGCTGGTACTGCCAGCAACTCAAGCCTCTGTGACATGGCCTTGATGAGCAAGGAAGTATTTGGACCAATTGCACAACCACCCTTGAATCCACCCAAATCAATTATGGGCCTGTTATGAAGGCTCCAATGGCTGAATATTTGAGTTTTTGTGATATCTCAGATATTGATGGGTTAATCAAGGACCTTCTGGCTGATGCGGGCATAGATCAATATAGTCTGTTCAATCAAGATTACTGGCCTCGGGATGATTTGAAACAGCTTAATCTCAGTACTGGTACTTAGCTTGTTTGTACATGAATGTTAGAGGTTTCTCTGAAAAATTGAACAAGGAGAATGTACAATAAATGATTTTGAACACAACTATCAACCTTAACTTATATTTATTTTCTTTCTGAACATGATCCAAAATAATCATCATGACCATATCACCACTTAATCCAAGCAATAATTATTGCCTCTTGGTCCTTATGTATTCAATCTTGTATTTGTGACAACTGTGTTTCAATACAACTTGAAATTATTAAGTTCTTAATTGCATACCACAAGTCCGTCCTTGTGAGTTTCTCCAGAAGGGGTTCAAATTAAAAAATGATCAGAATCAAGTCATCCTGGATGTGACAAAAGGTGATCCAATTAAAATCAAAGTGCCTTGGTCATCCTAGATGATGAAATGATGGACAAGAACATTATTCAATGTAACTTTGATAAGTTCTAAAAACCTATATGTAGAAGCTCTAGAAACCTTTCTATAGAGATTGAACTAGTCACTATTCTCATCAACTTGTTCAATCTACCCAGGATGGCTCAAAATCAACTTTGAAAGCAACCTGAAAGAAAGGCCAAGCTTGGGGTCAGGATGTACTACAATCAATACAAGCTTCTCTTTTCTGCGGGACCTTGAAAATATCAACGCAAACTTATGAAAGGTGGTAAAATCCCTTGTGTGCAACCCAAGCAATACAAAAAGTTTTATTTAGACAATGGTATGTCTATTTCTCCAATTGTGTTGTTGATGCCTGTGGCTTGTATTGACATTTTTGTTTTATTTTGGATTGTACAAAATACAAGCTTCCCTACTTGGACAGCTACTTGTCTCTTCCCTTGAATCACAATCATAATACTTCCACTGCAAGCAAGCAAAATCAATGGAAGCAAGAGGGTGAACATGAACGCAAAGACCTATAACGTTGGACCCAGGCCAACCTCAAAGTCTTGCATTCAACGCAACAGGCCAAGTCTCACAGACACTTCTTCTTTCTGAAGGGAGCTCTGGACAATGTTCAAAACTACGGGATCACTTGGCTCTTCTCACCAGCCAATTACTCGCTTGCTCCTGAAGTTTTCTGACATTCTTCAAATGCAGAACACTACCAAGAAACACCTGTTGAGGAACAAACAATGGCTTGAGGAACAGATGTTTGAGGCTTGTCATGGTCACAGATCTAGGAGCAATCAGTTGTAACCCAAATTGAGTAACATGTTAATTTTTTCATTTCTAAACACTTCATCATCTCAGTTGCTCCTTCAAGCATTGTTAACTTTTTCATCATCAAAAATTTATGATCCTACTTGGTCAATTGTGAATCAAATACTCTTTCTTTATCAAATACTTCTATGTCTTACTTACTCATCCAATAAATGAATACTTTATGTCCAATTTCTGCTCATCTTACTTACTCATTCAAGAATGCAATACTCTTTCATCATCAACAGATCTATATCTTACTTAATCATTCAAGAATTACATACTTTATGTTTGCTTCAATTTATCTAGTCTTTTAAGAATTGTATACATAAGATCAAGGAGTTCTATATGTCACTTATTCTATCAAGCATTCTATATATCCCCATATTTTTATGTTACTTGCTCATTCAAGAAATTTTTACTTGATAGTCATGTTTGAGAATGTTTCAATTGAAAAAAACTTGGTCATGATGATGCCATAAATTACTCATTGAAATTGTATACTATATCTTGACATTGATTGTGAATAAAGTGATGTACTAGAATAATGTATATTGACCGTACAGCTTGAAATGTGGACTAAATTTATATAAAATGATAAGTTTTGTTACAATCCCTCCTCTTCATACCACAGTACAAATATAAACACTTTAGAAAGTCATGGATAAAGATATCACAAGTTTAATCAATCAACTCAGTCTTGATATCACCTATGTGTTGCAAGGATTAAGTACATCAAAAAGAAATCTTCAAGACATTGCAACCAGTCTCAATTGGGTTGAGATTGGGGAAGTATGGAGGTAGGTACCTGAGCATAACTCCTGAAACCAGAAGATGAGAATTTGTCATTTAATCTAACATATATCAAGCACAACATTGAAAAATAGTGACTTACCCACATCTTGACACACTTTTGCAATCCGGCCACCATGATGAATTTGGGCGTTATTGGGAATTAAGACACTGTTTGGGGCTGGATAGGGCTGCATGCAGGGTAGCTTGAGTTCAATTGTAAATCCTTGTACAGTTATAAAAGAGAAAGAAACTCACCAAGCTGTATTTGAAAAACTTTTCACAACCAACTCGTTTTATGTGAACCTCTTTCACTTTAATAGCCAGGAATCCTCTGACACCAATTGCTGGTAGAAGGGATTAATGTTTGGCCAACATGTTATGGACGGTACAAAAGGCCGGTCTACCCTTAGACAACTGCTCATTGAATCTTAAAAGGTCTCCTTCACAGATAGCACTGTCATCTGTGACAGAAATCCAATCTTCAGTCAGTATTGATTGAGGTCAAGTGGAATTTGGGCTTTCAGTAGTCTCACCTGTGAAAACAAGATACTCAGCCAGAACTTGACTGAGCTTGTCAAGGAATTTCTGTTGTGGAAATCCAGATTGTCTGGAATGTCTAATGTTTGCTTTTCAAGGGTGATTTTTGATCAATGATGAATTTCAACTTGAAGGGTTGCTAATGAAGCCCACACACCACCTTGGTTGTACACCTGATCACAGATCTTGTCTAGAAACAGAGTCAAATCGGTACAAACTAGCTCCTCAATGAAATCACGGTCAGCGGGTCTATATACACAAGGTTGTCCACGGCAATTATGCAGTTGAGAATCCCACATCACCATGTGAGTTTCATGGTATAATTCTGTCCAGCTTCAAAATGACTTTGAGTGTATTGGTTGATGTAATGTATCCCATACTGTGTTGTCAGTCATGCCATCTGACAGCATGTGTACTGCTGCGACCTTGATTAACAGATCATATTTTTGATAGGGCATTTCAGATGATTTGAAGTGGTGTTGGAAGAAGCAGGCAATTGATGAGAGAAACCAAGCAAAAGATAAGGAAATCAGAAATAGAAACCATTATTGCGGTTGATGGAAAGGATGAGTAGCTGTATACCAGATAGCCAGGTGGGAAGATGGGTTGATCAGTGATTTCTAGATCCCAGTCCAGTACCTTGGACTAGATCTAGATCAGATGGGACAGGGTATAGAGTCTAGACTTGGTTGGGGTGATTATCCAGGTCAGGTCTGACCAGGCTTATTTGAGATCTTCTCGATGAACTTTTTGCTTTACAAATAAAGCTGTCCTTCCTTAATTTTTTTGGGCCAAGCTTTCATAGAAAGACAGTAATTTCTTGCCTTGTGCTGTTTGTTATGGCCGGAGGCCATGTATGGCTAGGTGAGCGGGGACACGTCTACGTCAAAGCTCGGGGTTTAGGGTTTGGGGATCTTTTACTTGTACCACTCCTCAGTATTCCGGTTCTCCACCATTGGAGCCGGAACATCGAGAGAGACACCTGAGCGCTTACCTGGGATCTTGTCACAACAGGTTAGCAGCTCTATCCTTTCTTTATCTTGTGTGCTGTTTGCAATATACACCGTTGGAGCTGGAACATCGAGAGAGACACCTGAGCGCTTACCTGGGATCTTGTCACACCACTGTTGATGGATTCAATTGAGACTCCACATTGCGGTGTGCAAAGCCCAATTCTCTCACGGAAAGTTAACTGGCTTCCATGAGAACGAGACAACAAAGGCCAAGCTAGATTGTATACCGTAGCAGTGACGCTGAGCATCAAAGCGCCACGTGAGGCCACGTGTGTTTCGATAGCTTCGATCCGATGATTTTTACAAATAAGTTTTCTGGCCGGAGGTCAATTGGCGAAGTGAGGATGTCAAGTGAGAGGACGACAAGGTGCTCGAGCTGGTGCGATCAGACACGATGTATTGGTAATCGGTGTGCAATGGTCCCTTCCACTGCTTCTGTTCAATGGCCTGATTCATGGTTTAATCATGGGACTTTGCTCAGGTGTAATTGTAAATTAATCTACCGCCCTCTATGGATGGCTGAGTGGACTTGAAGTCAAGTAGGGAAGGAGAGAAAATCCATGAGCTCATTGTTACCCACATCAGCTCCAGTGGTTCTCCTCTCTCATTTTGTCCGGTTCAGATCCTTGCTCAAGCTTTTTGTTCCCCGTTCTTAACCTTGCCCGGCCTTTGATAGTAGTTATCACTCTCGTTTGTAGTTTGTGAACGCGGTAACACTTCCCTCCATTATTCACCTGGAAGTCCTTTCGATTGGTACACCAGCGACTTCCTTCTCCAGTACAGCTGTTCATCTCGTACAAAACCGTCTTTTTGTTCAACGAACGTTTTGACTACCACCACAGTTGCATTCTCAACCTCGCACAAACCTCGAGTTATCTCTCACCAACAGAAACCTGCATTTTGTCGAACAAACATTCGCTACAGTTTATCAGTTTGACTTGCATTTTTTTGCTATTGTGATCTCTCCTCAAATCATTTCTTTCCTCACTGTAGAGCATCTAGCTAGTTTTCGCCCATGAAGGAGTCTACGCCTTTGGCAATGGTCGAGCGTATCCAAATGACTCCTCCCGATGAGGACGGTGCGTCATCTTTTTCAATTTTCTGGCCCATATCTTGCCTGGCGCCGTCGAAGTATTGATTTTTGAGTTTTCTCGCCCTACATCTCTTGCCTGGACTACCGATCAACTCTCAAAACTCTTCGACCGATGTTGATACTCTATATCATTCAATTCAATCTCTGCTCATTTACCCAACATCACCATCCTCGGAGACGCCTGATCATCATTTCTTCGTTCGCATTGGATCGTCAATATGACTGGGAACATCCTCGTAACGACACCTTTTTATCCACCAATACACGATAACATGCATCCTAAATCGTTGACGCCGCTCAAAACTCCATTAAATATGTCACCATCTCGCCTTTTTCCACGTTGACCGCATACACCCATCATCTCCATTTTGGACTGGATCCATAATTTTTCCTATACTCAAATTCACCTATCCTTACTTTTCTCACCATTCAACTTGGTCTTCCTTTGGTTTCGGGATTTCCTGCTCTTTCCCTCAATTGCTGCTAACACACTCTCCTTGCGCAACTTCTTTTTATGTACAACCTCTTGCGGAATACATAATATCCGTATCGTATCTTTCTTTTCCCTTCCCTATCTCAAACTTTTGACTTACAGTCACCACTTCCCTGCTGTCCGCACCTGGTCCCCGAATTCAAGGTAGCGCCTTGAGAAACTATAGGCCCATAAGCGAAATGAGCACTCAAAGTGATGTGACAATGATCAATCGCAACTCAATGAATCCGGACGATGTTTCATCACCGTCAGTATTTTCACTTGCTCTTATGTCTCTATCACTGGCTTGAAGGCTACTTTTTTCAAGCTGAAATGAGAAAATACGTGAATGTAATAGATTCGTACCAAAGGATCTTTTCAATTCTGAAGAACAGCCTGCGGCTAAAAGCTTTCACTATCTGACCACAGATGGCCGTCAAAGCCCTTCGTTCTCTTCCCCCTCGGGTGGTAGCCCATCGAAGATGATTCCCGCGCAAGACAATGCAACTGAAGCAGACTCTGTCAAGCAGCGGAGGCGCCATCGAATAATTGGCGCCATTGCTATATCAGTCTTAGTTCTCATCGCCGTTGCTGTCACCATCGCGGTTGTTCTCGGGACACATAAAGCTACGACGAATGATGGAACCTCACCAGGAATAGCCAGCAGTCGAGCTGCCGGAAGTGGTAGCGCAGCTGGTGGTAAACTTTGGGGTGTGGGCGGGGACACTATCACGGTATGTCAATTTGAGCTCAAGCATGATGGCAGACAAGGTGACAACCCACTGACTCTAGCTTTCATCCGATCGGAACACAGACCGAGGACGGTACCAAGTTTCTTTACAATAACACGCTTGGCGGCACCTGGGTATCCATCCCTTTCAACGACACCGCTAGGCCGCAATCTGACCAACCAGCTCTTTCGGAGCGTTGGGATTACGCTGCGAATCGAATTTTGGGTGTCAATCTCGGTGGTTGGCTTGTTATTGAGCCTTTCATCACACCCTCCCTTTTCGAACCGTATGCTAGTCGTCCTACTCCAATAGTTGATGAGTGGGGTCTGAGTGTCGAATTGGGAAAGAATTTGGCCTCTACCCTCGAAAATCATTACTCCACATTTATCACCGAGCAAGATTTTGCGCAGATTGCGGCTGCCGGTCTCAATTGGGTGCGACTTCCCGTCGGATGGTGGATGATGGAGACCTGGACTGGAGAACCCCTGTTAGAAGGTGTATCTTTCAAGTATTTCCTCAAGGCAATCACCTGGGCGCGTAAGTACGGACTGAGGATCAACTTAGACTTCCATGCTGTACCCGGATCACAGAATGGATGGAACCACAGCGGAAAGTTTGGGACTATTGGCTTCTTGCACGGTGCCATGGGTATTGCCAATGCTCAGGTACGTTCTATCACTCAGTCACCAGCCATATACAAAGCACCAAAATATTTTCATTTGCCATCCATCAATAGAGATCATTCAACTACATCAGGACGCTTGCCGAGTTCATCAGTCAGCCACAGTACAAGAACGTGGTACCCATGTTTTCCGTGTTGAATGAGGCTCAGCTTTCGGTGATTGGTTCAGCACCGCTTCGCTCGTGGTAAGCTTCGAATTACTTCGCATTGTTTTGTCTTTGCATCTGGCAACAAATGTGGCCCATTTAAATCGTTGTTTTTGCATTATGCGCAACAGGTACTACCAGGTTTATCAACTTCTTCGAATGATCGGAGGTGTTGGAGAAGGGAATGGACCCTTTATGGTCATTCACGATGGCTTCGGTGGCTCTGGGGGTGGACAGAGAGGATGGGATAAATACCTTCCTGGAGCTGACAGGCTCGGATTAGACACTCACTCGTACCTATGCTTCGGTCCCCAAAACACGGACAGTATGGGATTCAACTCTATGAAACCTTGTTTACAATGGGCTCCCCTGTTTAACGAGACAATGGCAGGATTTGGCCTTAACGTTGGCGGAGAGTTCTCGTGAGTTTTTTGCCATGTCTCATGAAGTAGGAGAGAAAAATGAAGAGCTACATTTTCTCACCTTCGACACTTGATTACAGTCTGGCCGTGAACGATTGCGGCTTGTGAGTGCATTACCTTGTTTCATCCACATCCTTCAACAAATTTTCACTCTTCTTTCATCATTATTAGATTCGTCAATAACGTTGGCTTTGGGACTCGATTCGAGGGAACATTTCCTACACCGGCAACAGCCGACGGACAATTCAAGAAAATGGGTACTTGCGAGTGAGTCTGTTTTTTCATCAGCACTGTTTTTCATGGCTTATTTCTCGCCTCTCCTTGCGTCTGTAGCCAATGGGTCGATCACCGTCAGTGGTCTGCGGCTACTAAGGAGGCGTTCGCAGATTTAGCGCAGACTACGCAAGATTCAATGCGTAATTCGTTCTTCTGGACATGGAAGATCGGCAAGTCTCTTAATCAGGATAGCCCTCCTAATCCTATGTGGAATTATTTGAACGGGCTTCAAAACGGCTACATAAGGTAAACAAAAATTATACACTTTTCAAAGCAGCCTTGATTGATATCATGTTCTGGTGACCACTCCTTAGGCCAGACGCACGGATGAGTAACGGAAGATGTGTTGACGTAGTGGCTGCTCAAGGTGGTACCTACGTATCTTCGCCCTGGTCTGGCAAATTGGCCACAGTGGCAAACAGGCGGTGCTGGAGCTGGAGTAATTGATGCTTCGGTCACAAGCTCCTACGCTGCCTTCCCACCAGCCCAGATTCTAGGCGCCCCAAACGCTGGTTCATATCAAACCGCTTCGCTACCGAAGTATGTACAAACTGGCTCACCGATAACCCTCAAACCTCTTCCGATTCCTGGTGTAAGCAGTTCAGATTTGGGTACCGGATGGACCCAACCTGATGACAATGCCAAGACGTACGCTCCTCAAGCGGGATGTAATTACCCAGATCCATGGGGCGGCGTAGGGATTGCGCCTCCAACTCCGATCTGCGGGAACTGAGGCTCTCTATCGCTGTGATGCGTACAAATGCGAACAATTAGCAGCACTTTTTTCTTCAATCATATCTTATTGACCGTATCCTCTGTTCTAATTCCATAACTTATTGCTATTGCACATTACTATACTACTATTTCCTAACTACACAATGGACAGCTGTATCAATCATTTCCTCACGCCCACGTGTTGTATCATGCTACAGATTCTTTGTGATCAATTCATTCACTCCATGGAACTCAATCTTTTACTTCTTTATTCATCTCAATTTATAGTCTTTGTAAATGGACCTTCGTATCTTTCTACCTGGACAACTGTTAAAATTACTATACTCATAATCTGAAATCTCGAGACATATGTTAGCAAATGCAATTAGAGAACACATGTAAACTCATATCACATCATAAAGCATTACTTCCAATAATAGGGGGTGTCAAGTTCAAGCTTTTTTACAGTTTTTACCGTAAAATATTTCTCCCGCTGTAGCATAAATTTACACAAATTTTATGCAAACGGGAGAAGATTTATGTATCCCGTTTGCGTAAAACGTAGACAGCTAAGTTTACAATACACAATCAGAGGCCCCACCTTGACCGATTCACTCTTGGAACCAGGTGGGCTCAATAGTGGATGCAAGGACAACCTTGCATCCTCTTCCCAGCTCTTTTCTCATTCTGGGTGTATGATTGAGGCAAGAGTCTACCAAAGCCTCAATCATGGTGAAGAACTCTTTTTTATGAACACAGCTAAGTTTTTTTAAAACATAAAAACTTAGCCGTTTCATACTTTTTTTTGTTGTAAAAAAGTGAACTTGACACCCCTTAATATCTAATTATGAGCTGACGTAAACCCATGAAGCTCAACATGTTTGCCCCGAGGACTCAAATCACATCATTTCTGATCCTGTTAGGTCATATGGGAGGTTCCTCGCAACTCACCTTATGAAACCAGTTCAATACACTAATTGTGTTCATTGATATGGGTTGTTTTCCTATTCTTATTTTTGGAGGCCTTGAAAGTTTTAGCCCAGTTCTCAGAATTGGTCCAAGCATGTTGAGAAGCGACTGTACTGCCTGTCTAGTGGCTTTTGCTCAACAAGCTCAAACATGAGATTTCCCCTATCCATTCTCATAGTTTTCCTTACTTCTACAATAAGGTTATACTATGTACATATGTTGTTAATAACTGTTTGTTATTATTTATGTACATAGTTCCTGTTATATGTATTTGCATTTCTATGCATCTACATATTTCCTTTAAGCTTGGCCATCTTCTGTATGGCTGAGCTCAAAGTTTGTCTGGGGGAGCGCGGGCGGGGGGGGCTTGGCTCATTTGCGTCACGGTATAGATTCCGCTGACGTCAATGCCGATCCCTTGCCCAGCTGAGTGGGTGGGTGGAATCAAAGTCTTTCATAACTTTAAGACTGGATTGTGATTGGGGGTTGTTCTTGTTAGGTGAGTTGTGAGAGTCTGAGAATTGAGTCATCAAATTCTAAACTCTCATGGTGCAACCCATTATTATGGGTTATGGGTTTATACCTAACAAGCTGAAAACTCTCTCATGGAACTTTGCCTTAAGTTGTGCCTTGGTTAAGACATACAATAAGGGTATTCAAGATTTGAGGAGTGGGCTCCAGAAGTGTCAGGAAGTGACATCCCAGGAATTTTTTGGACACGCTCAAGAAACTTCTGGAGCTTCTGTCGGACATGCTCAAGAAACTTCTGGATTGGAGGGTAAGCCATGTGATGGCGTGTAACGCCTTTGAGTCCCTTTAACGCTTGCTGCCGCACTGAGAGCTGTGGCATGCTCAGGTGGTATGATGTGACGTGATACATATCACCACTTGATGGGGCTCTCAAAGTTGAAAGGAAAGCTCCAGAAGTGTCACTCGAGAAACTTCTAGAACTACTTCTGTATGTCACTTCTTGACACTTCTGGAGCCCACTTCTCAAATCTTGAATACCCTTAATGAAAGACAATTTTTGCTTGTAGAAAATTTCAAGCGCGCTCAGTGACCCAAGTTTATGATTTTTGCTTATTGATCAGACTTCATCCTCAAAATTCAAGTCATTTATACTACACAAAGTTGTTCTGGATCTATTCCGTAAAGCCAGAAAGCCAGAACATATTCTAGCTTTCTGGATTTTGATCAAATCCCCACATCCACCATCACAATATGACCAATGAGATTCCCCCTTCAAGTACACCACCAACACCCTCACACAAACTGCCACCACGAATCTTGACCCCTCTTACTTTCCAACTCTTGATTTGAGACACTGTCAGTTAAAATATTGACTATCAATATTGTTCAACTTCCAACTTTTTTGTCAGGAGTCAATTCAGACAGATGTTGGTCTTGCTCAGGATCTAACAGTCTATTTCAATCTTTTGTTGTACAGTAAACCCTGTACTATCCGGTACACTTGGTGGAAGCCCTTGGTACCGGGTTTGACAGGCTAATGGATTTGAGATTTGAGAAGAAAAATCAAGAATAACCTCTCAACTCCTACAAATCTCTCAACATGCCTCAAATCAAGTCTTTGCAAGCCAGAATTATGACAAATGATGAGAAGAAGAAACTGTGTGAGAAGCACACATAGTGTCCAAAAATGAAGCAATCATCTAGCAAAATGGGCAAAGCAGACTTTCAATCTTGTCAAGGTACCTGGTCAAACTACAATCTTGGATAACCTCAAGAAAAAGGAGAATCATTTGGGAATGGGTCCAGCAGAACTCCCATGTAAGCAGGATAGGATGGCTCATCATCTTGAGCATGGCACTGCCCTTGCCAACTGGGTTTTCCAGTGTGAGGACAACGGAACCCGCCTGCCCGGTATGCTTGTCCAGGCCAAGGCAAAAGCCTTAGCAGATCAAATAGATAACTCTGATCAGGATCAACCAAGCTTTTCAAAAGGCTGGCTCAACAGCTTTCAATCACAACACAATTTTCAAAGTGTAAAGACACACGGTGAATCAGGCTCTGCAGTTTTCATGGCAATTCAACAAAGTCTACCCAAGATCATTGACATGACAAACAAATTTGCTCTCAAGGCCATATTCAACATGGATGGAATTGGGCTTCTCTACTGCCTTACCCCAGACTGTACAATTGCATCTCAACAGATTGAAGGAGCAAAAAATGATAAGACTTGCATTACAGTCGCATTGACTTGTAATGCTGATGGTTCTGAAAAACCACTTCTTTTTTTAATTGGACATGCTAAAAAGCCTTGTTTCATCAACAAGAAGACTGGAGAACGGTTGAATTTCTATTATCAAAGCAATAAAAAGGCCTGGATGACAGGCATGCTCTTTCAGGTATCATGGATATCTTGCAAACTGGTCTACTAACAGGCCAACTTTTTTAACACAGGAGTATCTCATCAAACTGAACAACAAGATGAAAGCTCAAAAACAACATGTCTTATTGATATTGAACAATGCACCATCTCATGTTGTCTCAACCACTGAGCTACCCCATCTCACTCTCCTCTTCTTACCACTCAATATGACTTCAAGGATTCAGCTCTTAGATGCTGGTAACAGCTTTCAAAAGACACTATTGAAACTATCCACTACAGAATGTGATTGACCGCAAGCAGGTTGGATATACCAAGAACATTTATAAAGTTGATCAGCTTCAAGAAATGAAATGGATCTGCATGTCTTGAAAAGATATATCAGAAGAAACAATCCAGAATTGTTGGAATCATACCAAGATCATTTCACCTCACAATCAAAAGGGAAAAATCCTTCCACTTGAAGTCCACAACAGCGCTGATCCAATCAAGAACCTTGAAGAATCTGCACTAGAAGACCAGCTAAGATCACATTTTGCTACTCCTTGTGTTTGAGACCCAATGAACATCAGTCATGTGGTCAATCTCAATGTGGAAAATAATACACACAGGGTTTTGACCAACACCGAGTTGATTGAGGAAGCCGTTACTTTGGAGGACAAGGTTGTTTTGATTGAGGAGGACAAGATTGAGCTGTAACTACCCCTAAAACAACAGACCAAAGCTCTCATTGATGCAATTTGTATCGTGACCAAGAAAGGTGATCCAAGCACTTCTACAGGTGCTGTCCGGTCACTTTGAGCTGTTTTGAACAAGGTTAGGGAAGAGAGCTGGATTGAAAGAGAGAATCAGGTATTTAAAACTACCTTGGAAAGCTTTTTTTGCCCCAATATATGAGCTCTGGGCATCTTTTTGTATTCAGATATTGTTTTCCCCCTACTTTTTTACCCAGTATCTGCAATAAATCAACCTGGTAGCATCTATGACAAGCTACTAGTTATCTGGCTGGGAACCAAGTTGGTGGACACCTCTGCTACCTGATTTAGCAGGCTACTGGTTTGCGGAGGACTGGATAGTACAAGGTTTACTGTATCATCAAATAAAACTTCCTCCTATCAAGCTTGACAATCTCATTTGAATTATTGACAGTGAAAGGATTAAAAATCAATATTGTTCAAAATCAAACAGGCTCTTCCAAATCCTACTCAAATTCAGTTCATTCAAAATGTGATGATATACTCAATTTGGTTCTAATTGATTTGTCCAATCAATCAGAATAATTGATTTGAATCAAATAAGACATACTTCTCAGTCCTAATCAAAAAATAATGAGATCAAGTTTATCAAAAAAACAATAATCATTTGAATCCAATTAATTTTGCCAATTTATTGAAATCAAACTATTATCACTTCTAAGACACTCACAAAGAGAAATGAAATATCCTAAGATAATTTATAAGTGAGAGTGATAAGGTGATGATATACTTGATTTGAATTTGATTACAATCGGTTCCTCAATCAATTCTCCCAATCAATTATAATCGAAGACAATAAACTTCCAAGATAACCACAATGAAAAAATCCTTATCCTGATATATCTTGTAAGCAAGAGTGATAAGAAGCAAAACCAATGATACAATCAAATCCCATTGGAAAAGAATACACTTATAAATCAAAATCAACCTTGGATCAAATTAGTGAGTTGAAAGATTTTTGAACGTGAAGGATAATGATCTGAAAATGTATTGGTCAACAAGGAACATCAATTGTTAAATTGAAAGGAATGATAAAAAACACCCCTTATGCTAGCTACTCAAATATGTGATGCTTGTTCCATTTCATCAATTGACAGATGTATGTAGTGTTTGAGTTGTTTGTGGTGTCCTTTTTGGGCCATAGTGGGTTGTATGAGAATGGAGGTGTAGTCTGGAAGTGAGGTGAAGAAATATAGTGGTGATTAAGGGGGAAGACAAAGAGGATGCAAGGTTGTATTATAGTCTTTTGGACCATAGGGGCAAAGGGCATTCAAAAAAGTTTTTTTTCCACAAATCCACAAAACCGGAACACAGCCAAAATTTTCTATTCTGGCCTCGTGGAAAATTGTTCTGGAACCCTTGTGGAAAAATTCCAGAACAACTTTCTGTAGGATAATGGTTGCAAGTGATGTATGGTAAAAAATACGAGTGAGAAAGCTTCGTTCAAATGTGAAGATGTGGCTATTTTTACAAGTTGATCCAGTTCTTCACTAACCTGAAAGTTGATCTTACAAACAAATTGTTATATTAGGGGTTCAAGTTGCCCAAAAAGTGCCTAAAATTTTACCTATTATGGCCTCGTAGCTCTTCAAAAGGTTTTTTGAAAAAAAAATCAGAATGAATGTGCTCCTCAGGTAGGGCTTTCAGACAGTCCTTCCAAAAGTTGAAAATTCAATGCAGAATTTTGATGTAGGGGCAGTTATATTTTAAACATTTTTCAACTTGACCACCGACAGTTGACAGGACGATGATACAACACCATCTACCTTGAATCTGCCGATCAAACAAAGAGACAATCAAAGTGAAGAAAAAGAGAGAGTCTGGATAATCTTTTTCGTAAATAAACCTCTAGGCAGGGCTTCCTTTCATCGCTGAAAAGAAAATCTCTTTTTTTTGGGAATGGTAGCAGCTATGGCACCAGGTGCAAATGGATTGGATTTGGATTTCATTGATGCTTTGCAAGAAAACCGTTCCCTGAAACCCTTGAACCAGTTAATCATTCCCTTCAGTTGGAGTCTGCTATGTGCTTCTATTTTTGTATATGTGACTTCTTCATTAGTTTCATTCTATGAAAAAGGTTCATGTATTAAATCAGGTTGAGAAAAGAACACATACCAGGGGTGGCTATGCTTCCATTATCCAAGTCCTCTGGGCTTGGCACTTGCGGCGAACGTTGAAAAAAATGGTCTTCTGGGTTGCGTGACGGTGAGCTTTCAGGCGATGGTGGAGGCCGCGTACTTGGCCTTGCAGAGCCGGATCTCCTCAATCTGCCTGGCCTACCACCTGGCACTTCAGTGGATGTTGGAAAATCAAGACTTAGCCTTCCAGCGCGCTGCTTCTGCAATGTGCCCAACTCCGGAGGTGTTACCACATTTTGCTGTCCTTGGCTTGAGGTCGAAACTTCGTTTGATTTGAATCGTCTATCTTGTTCTTGTTTGAAGAACGATTCGCTTCCTGTGGTTCAAATCTCATAAGAAATCGTCGACCTGATGCTTCGATGGAGACGTAGGGATTGCAACATGCGATGAATGAATTTGCCACAGACATACCAAAGCGGGGTCTCTTAGGGTAAGGTATTCGCACAGGCCAACGGTACCCCCCAATCCCTCTACTGTGCGGGAAATCCTTCATCTGCTTGTGGGTCGGCAGCTTCTGGTACGGGCTAACGGGTGCCCGTGGGCCATACCTGATGCTTTCAACAGCTGGTCCGAAAACTCTTGAGTCGTAATCGGCAACAAGTCTCCTTGACGCACGGCCCTCGGATACAGCTTCGAGTTGTCGCTTTTGTAGCACCAACTGACCATATACACAAAAGATCAGTGCCAGAACCACAATGCATTGGATGATTGTCATTTTGTTGAGATTTGTGCGAGGCGATGGGCAGAGCTGTGGAGCTGAGATTTTTTACACATTGGCCCACATTGACTCACATTAAACGACTTTTAAGTCATCTTCTTCGCGCCTGATTCGGCATGTGCAAGGCGTATCAGAGCAGGTATTTGAACTTACTATGATCATTATGGAGACTGAGTTTCACCTTTCATTGATGCTCATATAGATAGATGGATCTAAAGTTTGCAGAGGTGATCGCCAATAGCATTTTGAAACCAGATCCGAACCTCTAAATTTTTAAAGTTTTCAACCTTGTGCTGCGAGCTTCTGCGAGCATGACGCGGGTTTTACTGGACCGTCGCATACTAAGAGCATCCACAACCGTTGGCGTTAGTTGTGAGGTTAGCGGGGCTAAAGTTAGAGATCTTTGGCCCGGATCAGCTAATCCAACGCCAGATTTCACAGTCGTTGCCTTCAGAGGTGGGTTAGGTAAAGCTTAACCCACCCTTGCAAGTCTGGGTTCACAGTTGCTTGGAAGTGGAGTAGAGTGGGTTTAATGCTGAAAGCATTGTAAAAACATATACAAGTTTAGCAGAGAAATCTTAAATCGCTCCATTCTTCACAAACTTACATCCAATTTCCTTTTACTAAAGCAAATGATATATGTACATAGGATTGCTCAGCAATTTCAATTTTTTCCAGTGTCTTCACAGCAACAAATGTCCATTTTCCTTCATACAAACACAACCTCCTCCTCTTTCCTACATAAATTCATGTAAAATACAAAAGGACAAAGTTCTTCAAAACTTTTAAATTAATTAGTTTAATTTGTTCTTATCTTCAGTCTGTTTCTCAATGATTTCATCCAATCTACAGCCCTTCTAAAAAAATTTGGACTCTTAACAATTTGAACTTTGTCTATGATTCCCGCTTTGAAAAACAAATCACAATTACCGAATTAGAATTAGGTAAACTCAAATTTGATCAAATTCAAAACACATACCAGGTGAATCTATAACAGTTTTAAATCTACTTGAAGTTCCAAACCATTCGGGACTAGAACCAGTTGAACTTAGACCATCTGACCCTAGAGTTCTACCTGGTCCACTAAAAGTCTGAGGTGATCTAAAAATATCGTCTTGACTTCTTCCAGCTGGCAATTTCCTCATCATTCCTAAACTTGGTGGCGTGTCTAGTCCTGATAATGATCCAGTACTGCCTGGAATTGGAGGAAGATACTTTGCTGGCTGGATAGAGCCAGGAGAACCAGCTTTTAAATAATTTATTCGACCATCTGTCAAGTTAACAAAGAGAGAATTTAAGACCAAAGACTTCGGGTTGCTTGGGAAGACCAAAAACACTTGGAAAACATACTTGCGAAGCCATTTGCTGTGTGCGTTTGTTTAGGTGGGCTTAGCCTTAACGGCGATCCACCTATACCTAACGGATTTGAAGGGAGCTTCAATGACTTAGACGTTGTCGTAAGATCTTGTCCCATTTTGATACCTCCTAGCTTAGTTTGAGGATTTTGCAAAATGCTACCAGACGTTCTTAGGAAAGCAGCTTCAACTGAATCAAAAACCTCAACAGATAGACTGATGATCAAGAAAATAAATATGTTGCGAATGTTACGCATCTTAAGACGTATGAAGGTGAAATCGGCGTTAGTTCGTTAAATGATGAATTTAATTTATTTTGGGTTGCTTTATTCATCCTTTGCTGATTATAGACTCCCTTTGTTATGTATGTATCCTCGCTCGGATTTAAGGATCGAGCAATCGCTTGAGCGAACTACGTTTTCCTCAAAAACCCGAGCATCAATGGCTTCGCACTTCACGTTTCACTTTGTCGAAATGATTTTATAGCAACAAGCCGAAAAATGATGCCGAAGATTTTTCATCAAATCTAATACCTCCTCGCTAACACAAACCAAAGGTGGAATCGAACTTCACCTTGGCCTCGGACCATGAATGTCTAGATTTTATTCACGTCATGTTTCATCTCTCACTTCACTATAGATACTTGTGCTCGGTGCTCGGGATTTCATTCCGAGCTCTCACTCCACAGAAGTCGATGAATCCCAGTATGCTCCCTCAAGATTGCTAAATCCTTTAATCAAACCTTCATGTGCCTCCACTGAACTCTTGTGCCGTATGAAAATTGGGTATTTCCTTTTGTTGTAGGGGGAGAGGGTTTGCTTGTGCGCTGTCAGGCAAGAGAAGTCCAGCTTGCGTCATATGTCTTGTCAACACTTGAGTTAAAATGACGACCTATGAACAATTGAACCTTGCTCAGTATGACGATTTCCTCTAAACAAGCCAGCCATCTTGAAGATGACATTCAATCAAAAAGAACAATCACTGAACCAGATGACTGTAATTCAGCTCCAGTAACCACTGAGTTTGAATCAAATTCAGTAAGAATGCCGGATATTTCTCACTACTGTTTTCTGTGAGCATTTGTGACTAATATGCTGTGTTTCTCATTGCAAGACGACTTCAATCAAGTCCGACCTTCTGAACAAGAGCCAACGGGTCTATAGGTGCTTTCCATCACATTGCTAAAGTGGTATGGGGATATAGACATGTGGACTCTCAATTAAATCACATTTTATCTTTCATGCATGTCCGAAAGTATTTGCATCCTTACATCTTTATTGTAGAGTATACGTTGAATCGAATGAAACACAGAACAAAGGGAGCCGGAATGATACACTTGAAATGGAATTATAACAAAAGAGCAAGAAAAATTCAATGTGAAAACAAGTAAGATTGGTCAGGACGATCAATTGCTAACCGTTTCAACTACAGGAACTTGATTAAATTTGTAATCTAATCTGTGGACAGAATCAAGAGAGCTCAATTCTTCTTCGTGATCCAATAGACTCCTTCGACCTTTTGTCAAGTTCAAAAGGCGACCTTAATCGTGATGATCCACCTATTTGGATGCCATCTGGCAAAGGGACATTCAACAAATGAAAAGAGGGATTGCTCATATCTTCTGCAAGTCTGAAACCCTCCACCTTGGGGTGCGGAGTTCGATCCCAACCCAATCTTTGAACCCTGTGCAAATCCTGAGCTTCTGTCGCGTTTGGAATCTCAAACGATAGAGTGATGATGGATAAGATGTAAATGTTGCGAATGTTACGCATTTGCAATGGTGAAGCAGAGTTTCAAAAGTTCCAAGTAAGATTGTTTGGTTGATGAAGATAAAGTTGGTCAAATAGATTGCATCCCATTACTTAAACCTACAAAGTCCTGATTATCGCTCGGGTTTAAACATCACCTGATTGTCTGCGCGAAGTCAATTCTTCATCAAAGAGTGAGAAAGGGTTTCACTTGGTCGGGATGATCAGAAACACGACAGTTATATCTCTGCAAATCGGATTTGATGAACTTGATCGCTTCATGAGTCTAAGCGATAACCATGTTCCGACTGAAACTTCAACTCATGTTTCATTTGGTATAGACCAAAAACCAAAAAACCGCCACGAAAACTTTATTCGAGAAATCGGTTCAAGGCAGAACTATGTACCCGGCTGACACATACTCAAAGCAGCTTTAGAGATCGTCTTCACCTCGAACCGTGAATGAAAAAATTATTCAGTAAAGTTGGTAGCACAACTGCCAGGGATTGTGATGATGGCGGAACGGGGGGGGCAAGATCGGTGCTTGCTCAGCACGGTTCGTGGGAAAGATGTGGTTCTTGTCAAATCACATACAAGTCAATTCATCTCAACACTTTCAAGTGACACTTCTTATATTGAGATATTTCTCGGTATTAGTCAAGGATCATTACTGTGATGTGGTTGAAAGGTTGTAACTTTCATTTGGGAATTGGAAATGGGTTTAGGTGTGCGGTGTGCTAGTGAGTGTTGGAATGCAAGTTTGAGGTGCATGTGGTGTGATGTGTTGGTGAAATGCGGTGATGTACTAAGGAGTCAAGGGGGTAGGAAGAGTCTGGAGTGTGTCTTTCTCTTTCTGATTCTTTTCCCTTGTCAAAAAGAATCAGTGAGTAATTTTCCCTCATACATCAATCTTACAAAATCCTAAATTTAATCCCTACTAGATTAACCTTTTCTGATCTCTAACAATCTCTTTTGGATCGGTTAAACTCAGTATTCATATTTTAGTGTCTGTTTTAATGCTTCTGATCCTTACGGGTTTCTCGTTTCTTTTCGAGCACGCAGGCAGAGGTGGTTTTTCTTTAGGTTATCTTATCAATCCCTAGTAGTGTGATGTGTTTTTCTTTTCTGTTTTATTTAAGTGTTGATTGCTGAACCTGTTTAGGTCAGTAAAGTCTTGTTCACGTCGTCGTAGACCAGATTGTTTGCTTTGAGTCTGACGCGGAACCTGTGCCCTCAGTGTATCCTTCTTTATGCCTTAAAGCAAATAACGCACTGTCTCGAGACATCAAGACTCGTCAATTCTTTACATCTTAGCCTTGATCATAAATTGCCCTACTCACAATAAACATCAGGCTATGTATCACACCACAATCTGAGTTTCAAACCAAAAATTCAAAGCTGAAATTATATAAAGTCAAAGTTCTAATTTATATCATACCTCTCACCTCCCCCCCCAAAGAAACACCAGAAAATGTTATGTGTATCTCAGTTTCAACATATTTAGTAAATCTCTTTTTCCAAGAAAAATCCATTCAACTCAAAAACTAAAAAACAAGAATCAGATCAAACATTCTTTTTATTGATATACCCAATCAACTCAATCTTACAACAAAACAACAAAAAACTCTAACATTTTCTACCTGTTATTCTTTACCTCTTTAATTATACCATTGTCTTCTCAAATGTTTATTTTTAACCTGATACACACAAACACGACAAAACAAACCGAAAATCAAATCAAAGACTTTTCAAAATAAAATGCAAAGTAAAAAAAAGTAATCCTTTAAACTTACAATAGGTTTCATTCCTATGACACCAATCAAAAGTCCAGCAGTAGTCAGGATAAGTTGAAGTTTATTGAATTCAATACCTAATTGATCAAATTTTCCTGAAGGCGCAATGACAGAACTAAATAGATCTAATCCGATTCCAATCACCGTTGAAGTAGATTCAAATTCAGTTGGAAAACTCAAGATTTGTTTAAATCCGGCCGTCTATGAAGAAAAAAAAACAAGTCATTGATTGGTAACTCTATTGATTGGTGACCCTCATAAGATCATTTAAAATCAATTCATACTTACTGAACGAGAACCAGTGATCACACTTTTTGGGTCCAAGTCAATAACTGGACTATACATTATCAATTGTTCTTCTATATCTTCTTTCGAAGGTTTACCCATCGGTCTTCGGCAATCAAGTAACCTTCTTGATAAGCTTACGATCTGGTCTAATTCATTGACCACTATACAATAACAAACATAAGTGAATAGAAACCAACGTCAGCGCTTTCAATCCCAATATTTCACATTTTTTCAATCAAGAGGAATGAATTAAGTGAGTGATCTACTCAACCCAGTAAAGCTCTCGAGGTAACTCCAAGTCGACTTTTACTAAAATGAAGAGCCTTGATATCATACGGTACCATATACGTTCTCGAACAACTTGTCAAATTTACGCTCGATCTTACATATCCAATCCAAGGGAATAATTCAGGAATCACACTTTCATCCAATTCTTGTCAAAAGAAAGCTTACCCATCTACTCTGATATCAGCTTTTGAGCTCATATACCATTCAATCGAATACAACCGTGTCATCCCATCCATTGAATCATCTTGAGCTGCAAGCACTAGCCAATTTTCCGTTAGCGCACCTAAGATGGAAGATGCATCGACCCCACTTTCCATCTCGAATGACCACACCAATGAGCCTGTGTACTGATCTAAGAGTTCTATAGTCTTTGATTCCCCTTCTTCATTGAGTTCAACCACCAGATTCGGATTGTGGTATTTGAACAAAGCTCCTCTGTCCCCCAGGAACCTAGCAGGGGAGCCGCCGAGGTCTTCAGTACACGTCCGCAGCAATACCAAGTATCGTTAGCTTAACCAGTTCTTTGGACAGGTTGTAAATCGCTCTCAATCAAATCTAAAGATCATGCGAAGATGACTCTAACCTTTATCATGAACCGCCAAAAGCCTCCTACCATCAGGTAATCTCGGCTTTTCTTGAGCTTTCAATACATCCTACACCATAGCCGTGTCGCATCAGAAAAAAATATCGATCACTAAAACATATTTCTAACTCACTTCTCGTTTTTCTTCAAGTATGCGACCTTCAAGCAGGTCAACTCGAGCTTTGACTGACAACGATTCCTGCCAAACCAAAGAACGTCAAAGACCATCAATCTTTGATCAGTAGAGAAAAATCCAAGCATCTTTCACGCAATTGACTCACTCCATCACGAGACAGGACTGTATCCAAAACAAATTTAGAACGCTCTAACTCATGATGAATCACACCCAATTTCTTCCACTGAATGCGTTCAGAACCTGATCTAATGATCGTTTTTTTCCATAAAATCTTTCCAATTTGGTCGGGTCCATCTGTAATTGCAAAAAGCCTTCCAGTTGAAGTCCCTATATACCAAACCCTTTCTGATTTCGTTTTAGAAACTAATGTAGATCTAGCCGTTTTTGTATCTAAAAATTCAGCTAGACTTTCCTATATGATCACCATCATTATGAACTAGATTCAGCTTCTTTCTCGTTCTTATTTGAAATCGTATTGATTCAATCATGACATACCTTAACTGCTTTAAAAACGTATTGAGCTAAACCTGAAGAAGTCACACCTAAAAGTGAAGTATCTCCTTTAGAAGCTTGGTAAGGCACAATAGCACCTACTTCACTTAAATCTTCATGTCTTTCCCATTGAAGTTCGGCCCCTTGCCATAATTGAATAGTGCCTAATTCAGTGACCATTAATGCTCTAGAATAAGGTACATAATTTTTGGTTTCAAGTACTTCGACGGCGATCTAGAATGTTCAGAATTTAAAAAGATGGTCAATTGGAGGATGGTCTTACATCACAACTTGGAAAGGTGACAGACATGTGAGATTTTCCCGTTTTCAGCCTGATCATGTTTGAAAGTGAGTCCAGTGGTGATTCCATCAGGTGTAAATTCGGTAGGGGTCAATGAGACGAGTTCAAAATTACCAAGCTTTTGAGCCCAACAGGATCCGGATTTCAGCCTTCATCCGACATCTTTTGGATCGCCATATGAAAAATATCTTACAGTGAGTGATTTGGCATATGAGGCTCTCGAGACATACGGTAGACCATCTCGATCGATCGCACCTGCGAAGGCAGCATCTGAAACCTGTGTATTATCGATCAGTCAAAAAAATTATATGTGCAAAGATCTTGGACTTTCAGAGATCACTAGACGTACCCCATCAGTGAATTGCCAAGCGGATTTCAAAGAGCCGTCCTCTGTCAAACGCAATACAGTCGCGTGTCCATTTTCAAACTTAGCCACAAAGATACCGTGATGAGATAAGCCGACATCATGAAGGATTGGCGCATCATTCTGGTCGGGCTCAGTGTAGACGGAAAGCTTTAAGGCTTGGGTTGGGTCAGTTTTGGATTCCTGAACAGGTGCAATTTGCATAGATGCAAGTTTGCCATTAGGATTGACACAAACTATTGCGTGTAGTGAAGTGGACAAAACGTTAAGGACAAGGGGCCCTTCAGGTGTTTTTCGACATCGAAATTTAGACTGAGATCGAGTCGAGTGAAATCGTCCATCTAAACTTGATAAAGTAGTAATATGTGTCTCATAAGTGCCATCAGGATGATTCTTGAAACTCAAAAGTTCGATTTGTGGAATTGATGAAGGATATACAAGCAAGCGTGCCACTGAGCTGTTGATCAGATGACAAAGATCAATCACTGGTACTCAGATGAGCGACAAATAGAAAAACTTATCTCGTACCTGTTAGGTAGACTTGATGACCATGACCATCGTACCTCTCCATTTTCACCCTTCAGTCTAAGAACACTTTGACCTCTGCAAGCGACAATTAGATCAGGCCTTGAGGCTTCCTGAGAGAGTTGATCAGTACTGAAGATTAAGTCAACGACGTTTTGAGATAAGTCATCTGAGGATTTCGCCTTTTCATCTTCAGCTTTGTGAATATGTCGCTCCCATAGAACTCGGCCCTGATCAAGCGTGATCAATCTGATGGTGGTCTTCGATTTGTCTCCTGATACTAGTCCAATCACTGTTCCGATCGAATTTGATCACCAGTTAATAAGTTCAGACGCTGATCTCATTTGTAAAAGGCCTTTTTTTGACTGACATTTGTGATCCAAGTTGACAGCATGTCGAATGATAGGTTCTGTCGTTGAGAGTACTAACCTCCAAACTAGGATGAAGCGTTGGTAAAGTGGGCGACCAAATTCAGCCTTGATTCAAGACGATCGAGAGTTCGATCGGAAGCTATAAATCAGAAGGTACTTTACTTATTGAACCATTACGAGGATTAAGAGCGGCCAGGAGATTATTTTGAGTTGTAGTGAGAATGATAGAAGGTAATGAACCTGATAATCGAACGGTTGGATTTGAGTGTCTTAAAAAACTTAGAGAAGGAGTAGTTTGAGTGAGTTTTAAATTAGGTCGACCGATGAGAGGAAGATGCCAAGTTGGATGATTTTGAATTTTTGAACTAAAAGCAAAAGACGAATGATGATAAGCAGCAATATTGAGAAAGCTGATGATGATCAAATTAATGAACTTCATCTTCTTGTGGTGATGAATGATGAGAGAATCTAAATTTCAATCGAACCCATCTTAAAAACACCCTCGACCACTCTGACTCAGTCTCAAGTCTCAAGTCTCAAATACAACCACAACTCTCATTCTCTTCAATCTCATCTCTCCATCTCTCATTCATCAAATCGTCATTGACCATCTCTCTCTCTCTCTTTGGCACAATAAACATCTTTCAAAATCAAATCAAACAGGTTTCTTATTGATCTCCATTCCACAAGTGTTTCCCAAAAGAACACATGCGAAAACTATATCTCAATCATCTTTCCAAAATAAACTTATAGACACATATCCATTACACCTACAACTCTAGATTTTAACTCATTCCAATATAACATTCAGTCAATCCAAAAAATCCAAAGGGATCACTAGCTTTATCATTAAACTTTCCATATGTGAAAATCCTAAGCACTTCTAACCCCACTTCTATCTCTCCAATCTTCATACATTTTGATCGTTTCAGGTGTGATCCGTCGTCTGATTTGATGAGCAGCTTCTAATAAATCTTCTTCTGAAACCTACAAAAGAAACATCGGCATTAAAAGCAAGTTCTTATGAAAGTTCATCCAGAAAAATAAACTAAACTTGTGTAGCATCTAAATCTTTATTCATAGTAACCAAAGCTGCATCTTGACACATAGACACGATTTCCGCTCCAGTACATCCATCAGTCTAATTTAGAAGAAAAGATCAAACAATATCAAAAACCAATGTTACGAGTAATTTAAATCACTTCAAGATTCCAAAACAATCACTTACCATTTCAGCTAAACGATCAATCTTCACCTCATTTGAAATTGACATCTTTCCAAAGTTAATCTTCAAGATCTCTTTCCTAGATTCGAAATCTGGTGGTCCAACATATAAAATCCTGTCAAGTCGACCTGGTCTCATCAATGCTGAGTCCTGAACACCATTTGAGTCAACATGTTCATGAGCAAGGTATCAGACACATCTTCTAAATTGATATAATTGCACTGACAATTACGTCTGGTCTATTGGTAGCAGCCAAGACTAAAACTCCGTTCAATTCTTCAATCCCATCCATTTCAGTCAAAAGACTTGTCAGAACACGATCTTGTGTTCCTGATCCACCACTCTCTTCAGAACTCCTTGAAGCTGCAATCGTATCAATCTCATCCTAAGAAAGAAAAACTTGAACCCAATCAGCTCATCTGGAAACTTTCATCAAATTCTAAAACAAAAGGATCAATCACCCACCAAAAATACAACCGATGGAGATGCAGCACGAGCTTTACGAAACAGATCTCTTATTGATTTCTCAGATTCTCCAACATATTTATGAAAGATTTCAGAACCTTTGAGTGAAATAAAGTTCAAACCACTTTCACTTGCTAACGCTTTTGCAATCAATGTTTTACTACAACCAGGTGGTCCATACAGTAAAACCCCTCTTGTAGGTCTGATTCCTAAGGTCTTAAAAGTCTGAGAGTATCTCATTGGCCATTCCACACACTCTCGTAACTTTTGTTTCACTATGTGTTGACCTCCTACATCTGCCCACTTCACTTTGGGCGTCTCGATGAAGACTTCACGCATCGCTGAAGGACGTGTGGTCAGGAGAGCCTTTTCGACATCATCCGCTTCAAGTTTCATCTCCTTCAAAGGTGGTGTAGGTTGAGATTGAATCGAACGTTTGATAGCGCCCAAGCCTGCTGTCCGGATGAGTGAAACTAAGTCTGCACCTACATACCCATGCGTTCTATCGGCATAAAGTTTGATCTGATCTACTGTGAGTTGATGTGGGACTTTTCTCAATAGAACTTGTAAGATTTTAAATCGGGCAGATGCGTCCGGTATCCCAATCTCTAACTCTCGATCAAATCGTCCTGGACGACGTAGGGCAGGATCAATTGCATTCGGCCGATTGGTTGTAGCAATGACCATTACTCGAGGAGGAGAAGTAGCATGCATCGGTACAGAAGGCGTTTCTGAACTTATTTCCTGATGGGATTGAATATTAGCTACCTTATCTTCAATTCCGTCCATACAGGTCAACAAGGCGCCAACAAGCCGACGTTCGACTTCGCCACCAGAATCTCGGTTCGGAAAAAGACCATCAATCTCATCAATGAGAATGAGACATGGACTCTTAGCTTTAGCTTCAGCAAACAAATCATAAATCTTCTGTTCCGATTCACCATGGTAAGCTGATCCAATACTAGAAGAGGATAAAGTGAGAAAGGATGATCCAGTCGATTTGGCTACAATCGAGGCTAGAAGCGTTTTGCCAGTTCCAGGTGGACCGTAAAGAAGAATACCACGAGGAGGTGCTAGACCTGTTGATTTTTTCATATCAGATTAGATGATAATCCTTGATGCAATCTCAAGTGAGTTGAAAGTCTTTTTTTACCAAAGTGTGAGTAAAGCTCAGGCCTAGTGAGTGGTAACTCAACTAGGTCACGTATCTGCTCTACTTGCGCATCTAGACCACCAACTGCATCATATCCAACTTCATCGCTAGTCTGTAAATGAACTTGTTGGTCTCCTGGACATGGCTGCGAGCTATCTGATTCTGTCGGGGGTATCACGGACTTTTTATCATTGCTAGGAACTGGCGGGTTGATTGTGATTTCCGTATTTCGAGTGATCACAAAGAGCTCCAGGGGCTGCTTGGTGTTCGAGTTTGGGAGAGAGCTAATAGCCTGTTTGATATCGTCAACCCGCAAAATACGGCTACCAAGGTTATCAGGAATCGAGACGTGATGGTTAATTGCCAAATATTTTCGATCAACTGAGCATATATAAGAACAAAATCACATCCTGATTAAGTTACCAGTTTTTTCATCCCATCTAATTTCATAAGTTTCAATAATTGAACGGACCAAGTACCTCACGCGTGAATCCTTTCCACATCCTCCCCACTCTGAGTTGTCCATCAGGTCTCAAGCCTGGTCTAAGCTGAGCTTCTGAGTTGTTTGAGTAGCGTTGAGAATTGAGGTTTGGTTCTAGTTCTGTGAGAGTGATGGACTTTGCCTCAGGTAGCTTGATACCCTTTCCTGGACCACGATGGTCAACAGGCAGGATTGGCGGTAAGGGTATCACGCTGACCAAGTCGCCTGGGACCACCGAGGTCGTCATGATGTGATCCATCGATAAAACAATCACTGAAAGGAGTACGCTTCCTCGGGTTCAGCTCTTCAAATCATCCTGAGTTCAATTCTGTTGCAATGAATGCCTCGAAAATGGAATAGGCGTACTTTCTTTCTCGAGATTCGCAGAGGGCCATGCTACACCGATGGCGAAAGCGAGTAGTGATGAGCTCTATGTGTAGAATGAAATTCAATAAACCATTCAAGATTGGGATGTATGGTTCTACGAAGAAACTCACTGAGGAATCCGTCTGCTCTGATGTTGTAAGTTTCCTAATGTCATCCGTTTTAAGCGCTGCCTTGACCATCAAAAGATCACCTGCACAGATTTTTGAGGCTTTTAAGACGTCGATTGATAGATAGATTCGTTTGTTAAATCGATAAGAAGATGAAGCTGAAAGACATCCATCTACTTCTTCATGACTTTTGACGATAAATGTCTGCTTTGTGAGATTGGAAAGGGTGGCCATGAAGTCTGTTGAGAAGCAAATCATATAAATCTCGTCAGTATGATAGTTAGAATTCAAGAGTCTCATTATCACTCACCTTGTACTCGATTCCAAACTGGATCCACCACCTGATGTTGTCAAAATCAAAAAAAAACCAAATTTCCTTCAACCCCGAGATAAATCGGCGTCCGTCCCGAGCCCTGCCCCGAGCTAGCTCCGCCTCATTTTCTCTTCATCTGACCTTGATCAGAGAAATTCCAGTGTCTCCAATAAACGGGACCTCTCAGATGTATGCCTTTTGAAAACATCACATGTGGATTGTACCCACGATATCCGTTTTGTCACAGCGAGCAATTCTCCCTAATGCAGCCTATTGTAGCTTAGTAGGGACTGAAAGGTCCAACGGGTCCTCTTCGGGAGCGCGGAGAATGCACTCATGAGTGGCTTTGTAGTTAAGCTTGAGCTCTTTCAGATATGTAAAGTGTAGCTTATTGAGCATATCATATAGGGTTGATTATGAGATGTTCAATATGAGTCGGGTTTTCATTTTGACAAGACTTTGAGGAGTGGCCATTGGTTTTCTCTGGCTCATGACATGGTCATGTAAGTATGAGCTGGTATTTATACAACATCTTGAATTTGTCTGACGAGATTGTGCAAATTATTAGCTTAACTATGCAAATTTGATACCGCAGAATGATTGTGTTTGTGACGACTGAGCCCATTGCATATCTATCAAGCAGGAGAATGCGTGATTTGTTGCCCTTGACCAGGGATCTTACGAGGGCTTTGTAAGGGAAGCCCCTTTATATAAGCATATAGTTACACTGCAAGAATGATGTATTTTGCCACAGTGAAAAATGATTAAAACTAGGAATTGAAATGGTGTGCTTCATTGTGGTCCAAAAAATCTGAAAAAATCAGGCAAGGAAAATTGCGCTAATTTCTTTCTGTTGGGAGATTTTGGCTGGCCTACAGAAATCCAGGCACTCAGTTTGGTGTTAATAAAGGTTTTCCCGGAATGGTAGATAATAAAGGTTTTCCCGGAATGGTAGATAAAAATGCAGAATTTGTTCACTAAATTTGGCCTCCAATAGTGGCAAGAAGAATCTGAAAAAAACATGTGACAGCTGAAGGAGAATGTTCCCTTTGTTGAACATTTTTTTCAGGATTTTTCTGGCTCAGCATGTAAGCCATTACATGTGTTGCAAAAACTAATTAAAAGCTGCTGACATATGTACAAGGTTCTAAAACCACCTGGAATTTTTTTTGCGGTTATAAACAGGACGAGGCATTATCTGGATATATTTTTGAAACAATCCGGCAAAATTTGATGCAGTTGTGACCAAAATTGCATCTGCAATTTATTTGGCCAACAGAGAACAACATTTGGTGTTTAACCATGCATGTATGCAAGACAAAGGTGCCAAAAATTCTGGAAAAATCACCACACATCATAAGGGCATTTTTGATCTATTCTGAATTTCCAGCTTTTGTGAACTCCTGTGAGCTTTTAAAAACCAGGCAAAGCATCAAAAATTGCTTGCTGAGTTGATTCTGAGTAAAATGCTTCAAGCAACTCCAAAAAAACATTCAAGGACAAAGAGCATTGTATCTCTCACCAGATTATTTTTTGAGAATTTTGGGCCAAAACTGGGGCCTTTCAGAAACAATTTTTGCTCAATCATTTCCCAATAAATGCAAACATTTTTCACATTTGCAAAACACATCATTCTTGCAGTGTTAAGCTTAACAACTTTGAGCTCATACATACTACCTGAATACCAGAAATCCACGTACCACCTAGCTTAACTAAGTCCCCTCCTAGTGTCCGGGGGGAGGCATTGAACCCTAAAGGCACGGAGGGGATGTACATGTTATAACGGTTGTCTTGGTGACTAGGGAAATTCACTTTTGGTGGTAAAAGAGGGTCCACAGATGAAACATTTTTGTATAATTATGAATTTGCTTGTGTCTCAGATATGGTGTGCGCCTGCCTCTTGCACATCTTTTACGTTACTCAGAGTCCTATGTTTGCTCTTGATGAAAAACATTCAATTGTGCTCAAAAAGAGCACTTCGATGAACCTTCCAAGTTTCGAGCGCTGAATAGTTACACAAGTCCATTTTAATTTCAAAAGTGCTCTTTCGGAGCACAATGAACCCTTTTGCCCTCATAGGAGGGCCATGTTTCTGAGTGATGGAAAAGATGTGCAGGACGCACGCTCACATCATATCTGAGACACAAGCAAATTCATAACTGTACAAAAATGTTTTACTTGTGGACCCTTTTTTGCCACCCAAAGTGAATCTCCCTTGTCACCAAGAAGTGCGATATAACATGTTAGTCCCCTCTGTGCCTCCGGGGTTTGTTGCGGTTTTCCCCCGGACACTGGAGGGGATTTAGTTGGAAAGTTGGACGTGCCACAATTTTCCGCATCTTCCGAAAAATGTGATGGAGTAAGGTTCATATTGATATGTATACATAGTGCATACGTAGCACCCCATCTTTTCTGCTAACAAGGGTACGTTCTATAGACTTCTATTTTCCTAGTGCCACAATTCCTTTCAGAAATTGACGAAGATGAGGGAAAGTCTAAAGCCAGATTTTGAACATCCCTCACGACGTATTGTACCTCTCATACCTCAATATTTCCGTCGTTTGATGGAAGTGCGGCCAACTATCGTATGTATGAGTATGTAGGGTCCAGGCATTGAGCAAGATCTTAATGTCGTCAGACCCAATGCAATCAAGGGATTTTGGCGCTTGTCGATATAGACAAACATGATTTTATCCTCGAACATCAAAAAGCCTTCAGAAGAATTGTACTCGTCATACTGCCGACAAATACGTGAGTGTGAATACGTTTGTGCTCTCTTCGTTAGTGTTCATTCTGATGGTGCTACCTATACTCACATTCCAATGTGTTTTGGTATATAAAGAGCTATTGGGCTCTTTACGTCAGTCCCCCTCCAGACCTCTTCATCGCCTAGTGCATCCTATACCATTCCCGTCTTCCATCTCGATTGGAAACTATCTCGGGTCTTCTCTTACTTGAACGTCGATCGATCTTTTGGAAGTCTCAGCGAGCTTTCATCTATCTCAATTTCACTTCACTTCTCTCAAGGACATCTCACTTTCTTTGGACATTTACTCAGAGTTATCTAAAGGCTTTCGAACAACTTATTTGTAGCCGTAATGTTTAATCTTGACCTCTTTTCTACCGTCGTGCTTGTGGCAAGTTTTGTCACCCATCAAGTTGCTGCCAACTGGGATCCTGCAACCGGTCATCTGAGGGATTTCCAGCCAACTGACAAATGGATAGCGGCTCATCCACGTGGGTTTCTGTGACCAAAGAATACATGTCGGAGCAATATTCTGACGGCCTCACCTTCATGTTACTCACTTCCAGCCAAACGAACCACCAAAGCTATCCAGGTAGCGGAGGTCAGTAGCCAGCTCTTCCGGTATTTCAACAAAATGTATCGAGCGGTTAGGTTGACAAATGATGTCTCCTTTCATAACTTTTGTGTTAACGCAGTGTGCCACAAACACCAGACTCGCATTCCCTGATGGTAAGCGTGCTTGTCACGACTTGTACTGTCCGATGGCTCTTCACTGACTTTTTAATTTCACTTCTAGTGCAAGTCTTTACTTGGTTCTCGGTCGATCATGCTTGTGATGCCTATCACGGATGTGTAAGAGCTTCGGTTTCCTTCCACCCCTTATCTTTAGCTGATTTTATTCCGAGAACGGCATATGTCTTTACAACCTATGTTGACAGCCATATGGAACCTGTTACGCCTTCACCGTTTTCCCCCAACCGGATGAATTCGTAGTCAATTTTACCAACTCACATTCATTCTTTTGGCAGTAAGTTCCCTAATTCCATAATCGTCGTGATTCCTTCGGGCTGAAGATCAATTTTCTGCCTTTCTTTAGCGATACCGGAGGTATTCCCGGAAGTGCGTACAATTCTCTTTCCAGTAGTTTCTTACAAATTTGTTAATCTTTTTCGGTTTTTTTAACTACGTTAGCTCAAACTAACCCCATTGGTGCGTTCCTAATCTCTGAATGCTATCCTACTCTATGAGGCTGACTTTTCCCGTTGTCTGCTTTCTCTTTTGTCAGCCAACCCCCAAACCGGAGGTTTTGGCTATGAATCCAGCTTGGATGGTGTCTATCACGATGGAAAGGCTGACGTGAGGACTGAGCAAATCGGGCATGACAACAATTACCCCAACTTTCATCCTGAAAGTCTTCCGAAATGGACTCAAGAAGCCCGTGATAAGTACGCCAGCCAGGTGGTCAACACTCTTCCTATCCAACCCAAATGCGGCTTGCCACGTCAGTGATACGATTTGTTTACTTCATCCCTACCTACAAGTTCAAATTACTGATATAGATACGACTTCATCTCTCCATATAGACGAGCCAAACAAGGACCCCGGGTCAATTGCTGGTGCCTTCGGCAATTACCATCCCCGGCCTGCAAGTGACTACCAACCTCCGACTGGATACGTTCCCGGCCCTAGTGATAAAACTCCACCAGCCCATAATACCACGCAATCCCCACCAGCCCATAATACCACTCAACCCCCACCAGCCCATAATCCTACCCAGCCCTACGTTCCAATTCAGAATTCGTCCCATCACGGCAGCACTCACAAGCCAAAACATCATGGTCATCATCAAGCCAAAGGTCACAACACCACCACACCGGTTCAAGGTCGATGTAAGGCGTTTTGTGAGTGTAATGGTGGCTGTGGCTCAGCTGACGAGGCTTGCCACACCACTTGTCAGGTTAAGCACTCATCATGTGATCCTCAAAGTTGTCAAGAAGCATTCACATATCCAGACTCTATGACCAAACGACATCTGCACAGATCTTCGCACCATTGAACAAGATCGATTCCTTTCAGCTATGATTTTATGGTTTTCACAGTCACTCATTTGATCGCTCACTTTCCTTTATCATCTGTTCCCATCTCCTTGGAGTCTCAAGACCCTCCTTTTTTACCTCGGCTGCGCCAATCAAATTGTTTTTGTTTCTGTACAGCTGGTGTTCACTTCATTTTTTCCCTTCTCTCGGAGGTTGATCTTGGTCTTACTGAAGTGAGTTGAATGACGTAGTTTGAAAGCCGCTCTATCAATCAGGCTTGTCGCTTAGTTGCCATGAAATGCCCTCATTCCCGGCTCTAAGTGTCTTGTATCACTCGGATGCACGCGTTCCTCGGATACGTGTGTATCAGTGATACGCGTAAGTTTTTTGGATGAGCCCAGCACGCTGTGACCTCATCACAATAAGTGTCACAAATCCCCCCCAACAAATCCGGCTGTCAAGGTCCTCGCTAAATGTAAAAGCAATTATGTTGGATACTCCACAACGACGTCTAGACCTTGAACAAATCAAAATCACATTTGTTTTGAAAGATTAACTTGCTGGAGAATGACATCGGAAGAAGCAAGATCGACTATATTGTCAGAAGAGGGAATATACATGGCTGGGAGATCACATTGAGACTTGTCAATATGTCCAGGTGTGCTTAAGCTTGACTAAGCCCCTCACGAGCGCGTTCGCCGCGCCTAGGGTGTGCTAGAGTAGAGACTTTAGTAGTCCGTTTGTATGTACATTCGTCAGGTAGCGTAGTTTTACTGGTCTCATAATCTTTGAGGAATTAAACGCTTGAAAGTACATAGAGGTTGAAGTGCGAGTGAAGTCATAAAAACGCCGACTCAAGCTGGCCAGTACAGCTCACGAGGGACTTTTTTGAGAAATAAATGACTTTGTTTCACTGATTATAACAATCAAGTTTTGCAACATCTTGACTAACCAAAAGGAGATATATGATATCCCCTTCAGATTACCACTATGACATGATAAATTCAATTTCATCATTCAACTTGGGTGGTTCATTTGACTTGTACCCTCTAGTTTCATCTTGTAGAAAGAATGTTGGCAATTTTCCCTCGTATCAGAAATGAAGAATGAAAATCACTATGCTCAAATTTATCTTATCGATTCCATGCAGCGTATGAATTCTACATCACTCAATGATGGGACTGCGACATCTAAACTACCAGGACCAATGCTGATAGCATAGTTGAACCAACTGATAATTTGGGACTTAGCTAGAAAATAACTGCTCTTTGTCAACTGACGCTACTCACAAAGCCTAGGCGCAATTAGCTAATGATAATTTCAGATAAATCACAGTTGAGGTGCTCTGACGCTGAAGCTACTTTACTAACAGCCAACAAGAAGTTCTTAAATAGCCATCCAAACGTATATATACTTCAATTGTTTCCAATGCCACAATCACGTTGACAAGCTTGTCGCTATAGACTCTGACAATCAGTTTTTAGAATAGACACCCTGGATAAGTGGGTATCAAGGCACCTGATTTTAGAGGGGGTTGGGAACCTAACAACAGTATGTCCATAAGGAAAGTGAGTTGAACAGAAGAACACGAATTTTGTATGATACATTCGAAACCAGAGACGGCCTTTAGGGTACTGTCAGCTGAGATGGGAATTAAACAGGGTCATATGGGAAGAATAACTAGATCAAGGACGCTTTTGTGGATCCTGAGGGTGGGAGATCTGTTTGGTGAGTCTCCATTGTCGCTCCGTAATCAATTTTCAGCTGATTAGAGCCCTTGACCACCCAGATTTATTGGCTGGGTATTTTCTACACCTTCAACAAACCATCTCCACCACAATCCTAACCCAAAATATCTTTTAGACTTTGATACACCAGTAAATCAAAGCTAATTCAGCCTTTTCCGCGAAAAATCAGGAGGCATAGGTGGATGATAAAACCTCTAGAGCATCCCTTTAAGCTTAGTTGAAGTCCGCTAACACATATCATAGCAGAATCTGGACATCAAGGGTAGTCTATGCCGCTGCGCTCAGCCAACCGCATTTGATCAGCTTAGCTGTCTCATCGTTGCGGTTTGAATTTTACTGGAGACTTATAAAAGCCATCTCAACCTCTTCGAACTCTCCGTCTTCAATTGTTCTCCTATTCGAGACTTTCTTCCTCACTGTTATTTCTCCCCGAGACCAAATCTACTTCACAATATACAAGTATTTGGCCTCCAGACATTATAGGTGAATTGCCGCACCTCTCTTCAGTCCAAAGTAATCAACATTATATTTATATATATCTTGAAATGAGGCAATAAATTATTTGACTCGTGAAGTCATCGATGTACCCTTCATGATACATGAATATTGCAGACGTATACATGCAGATCAAATTTTGCGATATCACTTGAGCTTCATCTCCCTGAAGTAGTTTGAATGCCCTTCTCAAGGTGCCCTTTCCTATCCATACTTTCACCTGAAACCTTATTACGGAAGCGTTCCGAAAAAGTACACGTACAGATGCAATCCTTGAAGAAATTCATCGCTATGGGGTGTGGGTCATAAAACGTCGGAGTGATCAACAATTTTCAGCTGAAAAATGACAGGGAAGGAAGAAGGAGAGAGGCAGGTTGTATTTAATAAACCGACCTTCTCGAGGAGCATGAACTGTTCCTCGTCTCGGACCGATGCTCAGAGTTGCCTTTCGACCTGCACCAAAAGGTACAAAATGACCTTCCCCGATCATTGATATCAACCTGACCACCACTTTGCCACAACCGATAGACCATTGAGCGACGTCCATGGCATTATTAGGATCCACCGAACTTTCGCGCTGCAGGAGACCCTTAAAATGTGACTTGAAATGATACATCGTATCTTCTCCACTTAGTACATTTCCAAGCTCTACTACTGTATTTTTTCCTTTCAATCCTCGCCAAACTGCTTTTCCACCTTCGTACGGATTCACAGGATCTAAAATTTGTTAAGGGAGAGGTTCCAGAAAATATCAGAAATTCATCTCGCACCCCTCGGTGACATAAATGCAGGATTCCAAGAGTATCCTTAAATCATTATTCATGATATATGTGACATATAGTTGCGTGACTGACCAAGTGTACCATTGATTATGCAAATGGGGACCGGTCCGAGGTGGTTTCGCAGTTTCTTCAGCTTTTCTACATCTGGGAAGCCTGCGCAATGGACAGCAGCACCAGCGATATACTTTGAGCCAAGTCTAGAAAGGAGCGTGAAAACTAGATGGGCCCCATTCGAATATCTTCAATTGACAAAACGAAAGTTTCTCAATGAAAAATCCTTTTTTCCCTGTGTCGGAGTAAACACTCTTACCCTGTCAAAAATATCTTGGTCTTATTAACTCCCCATTTATGGACTGCCACCTTGATCAATTCTTTCGTAAATGCGATGTCATCAACTCCATTCATCTTCGGAGGGTATCGATTCGAGGGCCTGAAACTTGATTAAGAAGTATATACCGGATTTGTCAACATTTCACACTTCAACATTAAATAAAAAAATAGACTCACTCATTCCAATATCCCTGATAGCCATCGGGATAAGCTACTATCATCCCTTCCCTAGCTGCCTGTTCATCATAGCCAAATCCAGTGGTACGAGTACGAAACCCATCACCATCCTCACCTGCTCCATGAAAGGCGACCAACAACGATGTCTCTTTTTGATCACAGATCGAATCTGGTATGAAGAATTTTGCCCAGCGTTCTAGAATTTGATTTCTTTTATTGATCGGATTGAATTGCTTGACGCGCATCCGAACGGGAAATAGTTTACCTCCAGAGACGATATCGGAGCCAAATACATTATAAGACATCCTGTCTACAAGGTAGAAATGCGTACGCAGAGTTTTTTTTGGTATAATTGAAGGACTTTAAAATGATGAGGCTAGAGAAAAACGAGCAAGACGATTCAAATCGCTCCTCTGGACACCATCTATGGGGTACAGGAAATGTGCAGTTTAAAGGAGGACGACGACAAAGAAATCGCATACGAGCATTTCCGGCCCTTTGTATAGCATGCCCCTATCCAGCCTCAGCTACCTTATTGACTGTTGGTGGTAAAAAGTTTATCTCCAGATAATCAGCTAGCTTATTGGGAGACGAAGGTAGATCGTTTAGCTTCAAAAGGTCGTTGCACAAATTGAGCATTGCGAGCCCGAGCAGGGAAGCTGAGGAAGGTCTTTCCCATCATCCCTTCGTCTCGGTCAGGGTAGCTCATCCTGTTATTGAGAGATAAAGGGCGTGACTGTGTATATATCAGATCCTCAGGTGTAGTTCGGGCGTGAAGACTGTGACGGTAGTGCGATGATGTGTTCTTCTAGAATTGGCCTTTCAAAAGGAATGAACATGAGAATCCCTGAGCTGCCTTTGAATTGACATTTAACTGAAGTCTCTTGAGGTGAGCTCAGATGCTATGAAGAGCTGAGGAATCCTAACCGCGTTACACAGATTCCGACTACCCACCACACAAGACTCAAGAGCATCCAGATTCCACACTCCTTCGCGGGTTGTAATCTGTACAGTTTTGTAAGTTTTTTTTGTAAATTTTAAGTGCTTTGATTTCACATTTCGCACTGCCTAGCTTTGTAATATGTAATGTAACTAACATACACTAGAATTAGCACCATTGCGTCCATCTTGTAATTAGAAATTCCAAAAAGTGGTCCATAGGCTTGATTTATCGTGCCATCTTCCATTGCCGCTGCTGCTCCTCCCCCAGTGTCTGGGATGAATGAGCCATCCGTGAATATGACACAAGCTCCGTTATTTTTTTCTTCTTCACTTTGTACCGGTACCCTTTCCTTAACCGTGTTGCGTTTCTCCCCTTTGTTTTCTACCGCCCACAGTGTATCCTTCCAAGGGGGATCCGGGTAGGGGTGTATTGTTTCTAGAGTAAAATTTGTAGATAGTAGCAGGTCAGATTTCCACAGCATCCTATGTGTGGGGCTTTAGAGGTGATGTTGGGTGTGAAAAAGTTCTTCCTCCAATATTCTCCTTGTTGGGTGGTGCTTAGGCGCTGTTAGCCTCTTATAGGCAAAGTTGTGATGGTATTGTGCTAAGTCTTTGAAAGAAATTATGTTAGCATTGTGGGTCATGTGTTCCATCGGCAAGCTTTTAAAAGCTTCTAGAACTAGTCTGTTAGCCGCATTTTGTAGAAGATTGAATATTTTACTTACTTTACCCTCTGTCCTGGTGTTGAACCACACTACACTTCCAAAAAGAATCCGTGGTCTGAGAATTTCTGTGACTAGTGTTTTGGTTTCTTTGGGGTTTGTCCCCCAATAGCATTTGTTGATCCTGTTAATTTGGGTCAGAGTCATCTTTCCACGTTGGTGCATTTGTTTTATGTGTGGCCCAAACCCCAATTTAGGATCCAACCAGAGTCCTAGCCATTGTAGCTCCATGGTTCAAGGTACCAGAACCTGGTTTCCAAAAGATACATTTGGGTTAGCATGTTTCTTATGTGTGAAGTGCATAACCTGTGCCTTCTTCTGATCAAAGATGGCGCCGTGTTGCCTCCCCCATAACAACACCCTTTCTCCTTCCTCTTCTAAGTCTAGCACATTGATGTCTATGTCCTTGCTGGCTACAGGGTGAGTAATGTTGTTGATGAATTTTATCAAGATTTTATCCAATTTTGTGTCTACCTCCATGTTGATCAGTAGGGCCAAGTTGTATATGATGTAGAGTATTACCAATAGGGGCGACCCCTGTGGTAGTCCATTGTCCACCTCAAATTTCTCCAATAAAAAGTCTTGTAGTCGTAGGTCTGTTTTTTGATTTTCTAGGTACGTCTCTACCTGTCTAACAATGTACTCCGGGCACTCTTTCTTTCTAAGTGTGTCAGCTAATCTTTGTTTGTGCACAAACGGGTATGCGAATTTGACATCTAAGAAAAGCCCAGACACTACCTTCCCTTCTCTCCGGTTATGGTGGATCCATGACGTGAGGATGATGAACACATCATTGGTACTATGTTGTTGTCTTCCCCCCATATGGCCTGTTGCTATAATTTTGCTTGTTTTGGCCCAATATGTGATTTGTCTTGTTATCATTGTCTCAAATACCTTTCCTAAACAACTTAGGAGCGTGATGGGTCGGTAAGCTCCTGGTTCAGAGTAGTTGTCCTTGTTGTGTTTTTGGAGTATCACCATTGTTGCCCTCCTCCAAGCATTTGGGAAGTATCCCATTGTCAGGCAAGTCTTGAATAGTTTTGTCAATGTTGATACCAGAATTGACTCAGCTGTTTTGATTAAATTGTTTGGTATCCCATCTCCCCCTTTAGCTTTCTTCGAGGGAAGTTGTCGGATAACTTCCGTTACTTTGTGTTCTGATACCCTTTAGTGTTCCAATGGTCCGGTCCGCCTGTCAATTGTGCAATCTGTTATGTCACATTCATTGTTCACCACTGAGGTACCAAGAAAGAGCAACTTGGCTTGTTCATTCTTGTCTGTTGCCAATGACCTATTGTTGCAGTACAGCGGTGCGAACCACATTTGATCCTTGGGCTTGGGTGTATTTGAAGGCTTTGAACGTTAGTCCTCCTTGTGTTTTTGCTAGGAAAGCTCTCCAATGCACACACTTCAGTTCAAGAATTGAGTACTTTACATAGTTGTTCCATTCCCAGTAACACTGGGCTGCCTCATAGGTTCCGCTTATGATCATCCAGCATTTTGCCTGGTTCCTTTCTTTGATCAGCGGTTGTAGTCGTTCTTCATCCCACCACGCCCTCTGTTGATGTTTGTTTGTTTTGACCATTATGCCTTGTTTGAAAAATGATTTGGTTATTGCATCTGTGATCAAATTTACTGCAGTATCAACATCCTCTATGGTTTCTAGGGTGTTGGCAAAATTACTTAGCCGGTGTTCTACATCATTGCAGTAAGATGCTTTATCCAGTTTGTCGGTTTTGGCCAAGTTATGTTCCCCTGTTTCCTGGTTCTTGTTTGGCTTGATTCCTGTCAGTAGCATCTGGTGATCAGAACCATAATTGTTACTTGATGTCCTGCACATCACCTCCAGCTTTGAAAGGGTGAAGTTTATCCATGTGAGATCAAGTGTGGTCGGTTTTGCTCTAGCCCATGGATAGAAGGTTAGGACGTTCTTTTGAGAATGTATCTTGAAACCAGTGCAGCCACACATTTGTATCAAATATTTTGATAGCAGGTGAGTATGGTGGTAATTGATTGGATTCCAGTTTGGGAGATGGAGGTTAGAATCCATGCCTATAATGGTTGCTATTTGTTGTTTGTTGTACCTATTAAGCCAATTGTTCAGTGCTGGTAAGCCAGTGTTATGCCGTGGGCAATTATAGACAGATAAGACACGTAGGTTTGGTAATCTATCTCTGGTTCTTTTGATCTCTACCGCCGTGATATAAGGTATCCTTTCAGAACATATATGCCCGTTTGTGTTTTTTTTACGTAAGTTTGAGCCAAGTAGTCGTATGCTATGAAGTCATGCCATGCCAGATGCATTGAAAGTTGTAATGTGCTTGGGTTTACCCAAGCTTCCTGTAATAAGAGTATATCAAACATGTTGTCATCTAGTAAGGTCTCCACCACACTCTGTCTGTTGAAACAGTTCAGTTGTGCAATTTTCAAGTCAGTTTTTTCTGGAAGAAATTCATCTGAGTCAGTATTTGTAAATTCTGGTGCCTTGTGTGTTGGGTGCTTTGATGGGTCAGTGGTGTGAAAAGAGAAAGGAAGAGAGGAGGAGGAGGGAAGACTGTGTGTATCTTGATTTTGGTTGTGTGTTAACATGATTGAATTGTTTGGGTTGGTAGACCCTTTGATCTGATGGGGCAATTAGCGCTTGAGGCAGTGTGAGCATACTTCATGTTCATCTTGTCAATAATTGTTCTGGGGTTCAATGATGCGTCATAATTCACGCATCTCACACAATGTGGGTTCTTGTTTTTGGGACTTGGGCAAGCTCTCAAGTTGTGGTCTTCATTGCAGTGTTTGCAAACAAGTTTGTTTTTGCATTGCAAGCTAATATGACCAGGCTCTTGACAAAGAAAGCATTGTACACAAGTCTTCTTGCAAGCCCTAACCCGTAAACTATTCCCCTCAAATTATACCAAACCCCTTGTCATCAAATTTGTCAGTTCTTTATCCAAAAGGTCAATAACAATGGAACCTGATATCTGGCCTGGTTTGGGTTTGCTGAGCCACCCAATGGAGTGGATCTTGTCCAGCACAATTGGGTTCTGTTCTGCAAGTGTAGTCTTGATTTTGTCTATCTTGGAGGAGTATTCAAGCGGTACCAAATTGATCACCACTGGGAAAACTGCTGGGGAGGTAACCAATTCTGGGTCAGCTAGTGTAGACCAAGCGTTCCTATTGTCTAGTAGCCATTCTGCTTTGGCCTTGGCCGCCGGGAATAGTTTCACATTACCCATGGGTAAGCATGCAGCACCTTTGATTTCCAGATTTTGGCCAGCAATCTTCACATCTAGTTGAGCTAGCGCGGCGTTCACTTGGACAACCTCAGTTGACTTGACGCCCTCAAATGGTTTCTTCTCCTCCATGTTTCTGATTGTAACCTGGCTTGGGCAAGACACATTGATAATTTTGTTTGGTGGCGGTGATTGTGGGTTCTGGGTTGATGTGACTTTCAGCCCATTCATTGCGATCAATGTCCATGTCTTAGGCTTTGTTGGTAGGCCATTTGGGGTCGCAGCCTGGTTGTCTGGGTTGGGCTGATAGTACGTGAGTTTGTTAACACTTCCAATTGCTGTTCAATCTTGTCCATCCGTTTTTCTGCTTTGTTTGAGATCTTGAGTTGGGACTCCATAGCATTCAGTTTCAAGGCCGTTTCTTCCATTGCTAAGCTTAAGGCCAGTACAATGTCAACCATGTGTGCCAGTATGATTACATCTCCATTGGCAAGCTTATTTGTAGACAGCTGTTTCAAGATCTTGGATAGTGAGTTGTTTTTGGTTTGTAGTTCCCTAGGCGTTGCTCGTGTCGGTTCTGGAGCCTGAAGTGATTCAACTTCCATGATCTGGTCACTGTCCGGTAACGCGTCTTTACGCACAATTGACGTGTCCAGTTGGCCCGCTGTTGGTGTAAAACGTGCTGTTTGGGTGATAGAAGGGGAGGTAGGCGGCATATGAGAGTTTAGAGTTGTTTGAAGGCGAGGAAAAGGTGGTGGTGATAGGACGAAGGAGAGTGGAACGCGATTACGCAGTCACTGCGGAAAAGTTAACTAAAGTGGTGCGAATTCAAAACTCCCCCGCTCTGGGACAATGTACCCGGGTCCAAACGGAGTTTACATATGTATAAAACACTACCAAACGTAGCCTTAGGGTTCTGGAAATCATCATTATAGTGGGTAAACCCGAGTACGTGTTCTGACCTGCCCCGCAAAATCGAAATTTCACCTTTCGGGTCAAAGACGGGGCACTCCATTTGAATGTTGGGGACTGGCACCCAGACCAGTGAAAAGATGATATTCAGACAAATCTGGGAATATGGTCCTGGAGTTGAGAAATATGTTTTTGTTTTTTTGGGGTCCCAGATTTTCGGACCTAGGCCTTAAGTACCTAGCTAAGTACCTACTTAAGTACCTTAGCTAGGTACTTAGCTTATCACTAGGCGCATAACTAGGTGCTTAGGCCTATGCTAGGGGGTAGCCAAGCACTACGGGCTGATACTCAAGTACTGAAGGCTGAGTGAGCTTTGTGCTCAGCATATCTCTTGTTGGGTATTGTGATGAACAAGAGTAAAAAAGTACAAAATTTTACACCTTAGCACCACCCATAAACCTGACTTGCCCACCAAAAAAAAAAAAAAAATAGGAAAATTTCTCAAAAATTTCGGACCTGAACCTCTATGCGGGGTGGGCTTGGAACACGGACTCGGGTTTACCCACTATAGACAAATAGTAGAAAATCGTGGATTTACAAATATAAAGATTGACGAATGAGAGATTAGAGTATGGGCGAAGCAAAATTTTGTAAAGTTTTGTTTTAGTGTATTTTCAATTCAATGGTACTGCACTTCTGGTCCCTACCTAAAAAAACGGTGTATTTTCAATTTAATAAAGCGGACAACTACCCAAAAGAAGCCCAACAGCACACAATTTTCACGATTTTTTTTTACTTTTGATTCGATCCAAAAAATGTTGGGATGTGCAAGGATGGGCAAGACAAATTTGTCTTGAAATTGTGTGATTTTCACCAATCAGATGTATTTTCTGCTCAATTTGATTTTGCAAACCACCGTCCCACTCCTTCCCAAACCCACTCCAAAGCTGAGCTGGCCTACCTTTCACAGGCCTCAGCTTGGCATTTGCGTTGATCTTCCAGGCTCTTCCAGACTCTTGATAGGAATTTCAACAAAACTTTACCAAACTTTGCTTCGCCCATACTCTATTGTGAAAGAAAGAAAACACTTTTTAAGAATAGGAAAAAGATGTAATCAAGAATGATTGACGTTGAAGTGTTGAATGAATAAAAAAATATGTGACTTTCTTATTGATTAAAGTGAATTGATTATTGAATTTTTTTAACAAACAAGTTTATAGAGACTAGGTATAAAGAGATGAGAAGAAAAAGTTACAAGAAAGAAGTCTGGAATTCAGAAATGATGATGATGATGATGATGAAAACACCAATTTTTGAGGTTAACATCAAGAATTGCAAGTCCTCATAAGTAAATTGACTGATTAGATTGGCCCATTGACCTTCAAGTCCCATTCCTTTTAATCGAGTCAACAAAAGAAAAAAAATCATATCAGTGAGCTTAAGTGTCAACTTACCTGTGAAATTTGATGAAGAGTACGTACCAAGAATTGATCATATGAAGGATCAGGCATGAAATGACACTGAATCCCTTGTGACTTGAATGCTCTGATCAGTGGTTCATACTCTGGAGTATAATCCAATATACCAGTAGTAAAGATAAAATGTTTCAAATTAGGTGGTTTCCCTAGAGTTCCTTCACCCACTTGTTCCAAAGCGATTCTCCAATAATCTTTAGCCCATCTAAAATCCATTATCAATGTTCGAACGTTTTTGAAGATCGGCCATTGAAGCCATTCAAGCTCAATGATGGGTTCCGTCTCATCAAAAAGCCAAAAAAACCCTCGAACCACTCGTAGGTTTGGAAAGTTTAAATTTCTAACTTCATTTGGAATTCGGTTTGGAATGCTTTCTGTAAAGAGACTTTCGAGAGATTCTTTGACTGGTTTGATAGCTATTCCTAAATCATCAATACCAAACGAACGCCATTCGATCACTTTTAAACTTTCTTTTGTAAATTGAGTAAGATGAGAAATAGCGGCTATATTATTGGGTTGATATCCTAAACCAGAAATGTTTTAATCTTGATAAAGCTTGAGGTTCTAAATTTAAAATTTCTAAATCTTCAAAGTAAAACGTTAAAGATTCTAAGTTTGAAGTCACATTGAGTAATTTAGTTAAGGATTCTGAATGATTATGATTTCCTATTGGTATACCGTCCCTTTTGGTGATCTTCAATTTTTTTAGACATTTGATTTGTTTGATTGATTCTATCATCTCTGCTGAGAATCCCATCGAGTTGATGAATTCAAAGCTCAAGCTAGTCAAGTTATGACCTAATAATTTAATCAATTCTGTTGACTGCTCCATTGAGATCGGAACAAAGTTGGGTTCAAACAGTCCAAGCTCATCGAACTCATGTTGAAATCGTTCTAATTCTTCTTCTGGGTTTTCAGCACCTGACACATCCCAGTATTCTAATCTTCCAATGATCAGACGTTTAACAGGAGATGAATGTGAATCTTGGTTTGAGTCTTTCCAGTATTTGATTAAAGCTTCCACGCTTTCTCTGCTTGTCAAACGAATAGATTGAAAGGTATATCTAGGCACGACCTTAGCCCAAGCCTTACAAACCAAGCGTAAGTTGAGGAGTTCCCGGATTGTCGAGGGTAGAAGCCATGAGTCGGCTCCACTGTTCAGCGGGTCTGCTCGTTGGATCTCGGATTGGTCGGCAAAGGATTCAATGACTAAATATAGCAATTCATGTGGAAGATTGTTAAATTGGGTTTTGAGCTGGGTTGATTGATCGGGCATTTTGTTTTGGTGGTGTGGGATAGAGGTTTTAGAGTTGAAGATTGGATGAGGGATAAAGTGGTTGGACACAAACTGAACAAATGGAGGATCCGCTGCTGAGGGACATTGGTAACTCTATTCGATCAGCCTCTTATGTAGTCCTCCTCTTGGTAGGTTTTGTGCACACCTACCCATGCCTCACCATCTTCAGTTGGGTCTATTGATTATCGGGTGTGGGTGATTGCTTAACTCGTCGAAAGCATGATACGAATTTTGAACCGTATTGCGTACATTGCTTTTCTTGGGTCGCGATCTCTTTTGTTAAAAGGTCTTTGATTTCCATCCTAAGCAAGACCCTGTCTTTCTCATCACGATCATCAAAGTGATTAAGGCATTTATTGTATCCTGACTCTTGATCAGAACTGACGTCTCGATACCCCGATTGGGCTTTCTGTCATTCTCATTCTTTATCTTTTCCAGAGCAATCAACAAAACATCAGAAGAGATGCACTCTTTCGTATCCCACTATCTACTTCTCCTTTCTGTTCCAATCGGGAAGCTCCAATACTTGCCTCGTGAGCGACAATCTGACAAGCCCTTGGATGAAGCTCAAGGATTAGACCTCCAATTGATAGATCTAAACGGCAAGAAAGAAATTCTGAAAAGTCCTAGAAAATTTAGTTTATTCACCTTTCTGTCTTTTTTGCAAATAGCTTGTTTATGTTCTTTTGACTACGATTGTCTGCACAGTTGACTCCTCGGGGCTGGGTTCACCATGCAATTGGCCCAGGCTACATCGCCACCTTGCGCTCGGAGGTTTATTTTCGGATTTTTAAACAAGCAATATAAGATAGGCTCAAATATTCCAGTTGGACTGAACGGATTGTGTGATCACAACGGTATCTAATTTTGTCTAATTTTATTGTATGTACACATACGCTTGCGGTATTCTCCGAGCTGCTCATTATCAAAACAACGCCTGAGAACGTGGAAAGTGATCTTAATAGAAAGTGGCTCGAATCAGAAGTTCACAACGTTCATAATAATGCATACCTCCCTCAACTATATTGTTTATGGGCCTACCATCCAAGCACATACATACGATAGCATACGAACGATGATGACATCAATTTGCGACCCAAAAATGTACATCGCAAGGTGAGATCGAATACATATTCCCTCATTATTCCATTCCAACTCAACTGCAACAGATCCCTATTTTTTATCTCTTTCTGCAACTCAAGAATGAATCACTTGTTATCCTAACAATATATACGCCAGCACAGTCCAGGTCGAACTGAACTATGTAAGTCCTCTTGTTACGTCTGTTTGAGCTGCTAGAGGACTTAGTCAAGTTTGAGTTCAGGTGCTCTCTCGTGGTCTCTTGGTCATTGTACTGCAAGAGACCACAATCCTTTCCCCGGTTAGTCGAGGCCATAACATCAGTCATCAGTATGGAGCTCCCGCAGACTCCCGAGTTCCATCCAGAATGTCAAGACTCATGACCTATTTTGAGTTCAATTTCGTGAGCTAAGAGTTGATTTCAGGTTGCGGGAAATCTATAAAATCACCGCACATTCCATGTTCGTTCTTCGTCATGTCTACATCTATCTTTCATTTCTAAAGACTGGTTTCTTATCTTCATTAACATCGGTAGCTGAGCTCAAGTTTCTTTTATCACATATCTCATCGTGCTACCGCTCAAACTAGTACGTACCTTGACTGGGACCTTGCATGGGTCGCATTAGCGACTGTGCTTGTTGAAACCAACCAAGACAACGACTGCAGTTGTGCTTCCTCCCCAATCAAACACCTTTCATCAAGATCTTTGATTTGTACAGATTTTTATATGAGTTCATGAAACGTTTTATAGTACATAATTCCACAGTATGAGTTACAATAACAGCCATAACTATCCTTATGATCCTTATTACTATCAGCATTGGGAAACTTCTGATCCAAATTTTGACCCGGCCACGACTAACAGTGCTCTACCACCATACCACACGCCATATCCTGATTATAGTCAAAATCCTAACTTGGTCCCCATGTCTCTTGCTTCTACTTCCACTCAACCTATTCCACCCCCTCCTACTTCAGAAGCCACATCCAAGGACAAAGGCAGGCAAGCGTAGAAAAGTGGCCAAGGTGAGCTTCATATTTGGGGTTCTGATTTTCTTCCTTTAACATATCAGTCATGGAACCAGAATTTGATCCCATTGGTTCAACATTTCATTTGATAATGTAGGCATGTTTGTTTTGCAAGCGATCTCATATGACTTGTGATGATTCTCGTCCGTGTCAACGTTGGTCAGTGACAGTAACATAGATAACTTCCATCTTCATCGCAATATCAATGAGGGAATTAAACCCAATGTAAACGAATACCCAAACATACTAATCATCATTCTATTGTCAACAGCATCAAACGAGAGATTGGACATTTGTGTTGCGATGAACCACCCTCAAGTACTGCTACTGGTTCAGCAGTCGAACGTAATCCAGCACAGTCTTCCCTTCGAAATATCATCACGAACCCCTCAAGTCGAGTACCAGACTTATCTTCAATGGATAACTCGATCAATAACCCAAACCAGCATCGAGTGCCATTTGACTAATCGATTAGATATCGATCCGTCAATTGCTACTCCGCATCATCTTCCACCCTATCAGAACCTATCCTCTATCGGGACAAGCTCGTCAGTACAGATCTCAGGAAGCCGAGGAATAGGTGAGTGGATCATTGATTTCATAAACTTGATGGACTTTCGATAATAATCTCGACTGATCTTCTAAATATAACCTTTCTTCCGTAGCTGAATCATCGCGTCAACCTCCTCTGATTCCCACTGGAGGCCCAAGTAACTCACTCCTCTCAGTATCAAACCTACGCAATCCTAACCCTCCTGAGCAAAGCCTTTCCCCAAAACTCGATTTCAATGACATCCTTATGTCATATCCAGGTCTTTTCTCCGATCAATTTGGTAGTATGTCTGATGCTATCACTCCTTCCAATCGTCGAAATGAATATCGAAGTCGAAATCCTATCGAAAGTGGTCAAGATAGCTCAAGATTCCAAGATCTTACACTTTTCGATTATCAGCAAGGTCATTATAAACTTCTAGATTGGATTCATCACATGTACGCCGATTCATATCTATCTAACGTCACTCAAAAGTTGAATCATTATGTGAAAAGAAGGAGAAAAATGCTCATCATCCTGTAAATACACTTTCTTCTGATATTGACCTCTTAGACCTTCTGCAGACACAAAGTCTGGACTGCTGAGGACCATAGGAGATTTTCAACCTCGCCTTTTAGTAAGTCATGAGTATGACGTTTTCGTTTTTTTCAGATCTCACTCACGATTGATTGATTTTGGATTTGATCTGATTTGATTCTTAGGCAATCACCTCGTCATTGTCAACATCTGATAAAATCGAATCAGAGCTTTGTTTTTATAGACTTTTACAAGAATATACCCCAATCTTCAGTACTTTACCTATTCCAGCTTGTGTTTGGCGTAGGACAGGTGAGATTGTAAAAACTAATCAACAATTTTGTCAATTGATTGGTTATCATCGATCGTCATTCGAAATTGAACCTAAATGTATTTATGAACTTTGGAATGATGAAAGTAATTTGAACTATTGGGAGAAGTATAGTAGAATTGCTCTAGATGAAAGTCAAAAGGTAATAGCTCTTGATCTCTTCATGTATCAATCTATTTCTCAGACTAATCTGCTTTGCCATCTTTTTCTCTCTAGGCTGTATTAACTTCATGTGTTTTGCTTAAACGTCCTCAATCCAATCCATCTTCAGGCCATGATCCTTTACCTTGTACCTTCTCATTCACCATCCGACGGGATCAATGGATGGTTCCTAGTCTGATCGTTGGAAATTTTTTGTAAGTCAACTTGTCCTACCTTTCTTACTACCCTTCAAACAGTCTTGAGTGAAACTGCTTTTGTTTGTATTCTGTTTGTATAATTTTTGTAGACCTTGCTGATCTCAAGATCTCTCAGAAATCAACCCTCTTTACATTTCTTTTTGTCCATATGCTATTGTCTGTTTTCATCTAAAAGAAAAAAAGCATTTATATACAATCGTTTTTAGTCTATCATCACTTTTCTCTGCAATGCCGTCTTGTCTTACGTATTCTTGTTCATAGTTGTATAGATGATTTTCCTTGGTGGAATAAATTCTTGATATACTATCAGAACTTTCCTTCGGAATGCCCCCTCAGGAATCCCTCACAACGAGTTGACTTCTTGCAGGATAATAATTCATCCCTTTTGGCCGCAAGTTCACATGTAAAATGGGTTTGCAAATGGACTTGTGGTTTTTGTTGTGTGAGAAGTTGTCTAAGAAGATGCTTGGGAAAAAATCTGGATTTCCTCATGTCAATGCAGCCCTTCCTACTGTGCAGAAGCATACATATAGGGATGTCTGCCATGTACAGACATATAGGCTCCTTTGTGGCAGTGTGTGTTGTCAAAAGAAGGAGAAAACAAATTCTGTGCTGCTACTAATGGAACAGTCTTCAATCTACATAGGGGCTTATTTGGTCACAAGCATTTTTGGGGGGGCATTGGTAGCAGGGAAAAAAAGAAAGGAAATGATCACATATGCCACCTGATGTACAAACTTGTGTGAATGAGCCCTTGAAGATTTATGTATAGAAACAACCATAATGAAAAGTTGCAAGGGTTGGAAATCTACAGAAAACCTTGTATACATCTGGTGCATTTTCAAAGATGATATTCCCAATAGGATATACAAGAGGCAGAGTCATTCCCTGCACCTCATCTTTGTATAGTGGTAATTGCATATGCAGCATCATTGTCCAGGTACAGGATGTATGTTCCAGATTCATACTGGGCGCACAGCATCCACGATTATCTCAGAGGAGCCTTTGTTACATGACATAAAGGATATCAAGCACCACAAGTTTCTCTCAATAAGGGTCAGGCAGAAATTGAAATGCAGAAACTTATTAGATTGGGAAGGGCTCATCATAATCACCTGAATAGGATCATCACACATTGTAGCAAGTGCTCGTAAGGATTTTAGTAAGTGAAAAAGGTGATTAACGAGGATTAAGAGTACAAGATCTTTAGCATTACAGACAACGGTCATTTTGTACAGTCTAATTGATGGTAAAGCTAGTCCGAGAGCATCTGTATATCAGATCAGACTCCAGTCTTCTTCCACCACATCTTCTGATTTGATTTGTAATGCTTCGTTCACAATTTGTGATAAATCGATATCTATCAATTCGGAGGGACTACCAGGTCTCTTGAGAACTTCTTTGCCTGTCACATGACTCGCATTACCCAACTCGAGACTATGACAACATGCATACAAGCTTTGAAGCACTTCCCGAGCTTTGTGAGGATGAGAACGCTGACAGACCCCAGATTGAGAGGTTAAAGAAGATGGGCGCTGGCTGTCGAAGAGATAGTAGGTGTTGTAGGCGAGCATGCTCAATCCGGTGAGAAAGGCCACATAAGAGGAAGATCTCGTAGAGGATGAAGATGTTAAATAGTTGGGACCTATGGGAAGATGGAGTGGATAGAGCGCGGGGAAGCTTCGAGGGTGAAAGGTGAATGTCAGAGACATATGCAGCCATAGAGCTGAAATTGAACTCACTCGGATTTCCATACGCTGTGACGAGGAGCAGAAATGCTCAACACCGGTCCCATGCTTAATTGAAACGGCAGTTTGACGCCAAGATACATGGCAGTGAGACGCAGGAAATGGGCCGTAAACAGTGCTGCCGCAGAGACCTCCTCACGCGAGTAAACTGGACATATGTAATTAGACTAGTCAGCCCTTGGATGGATTGCTTCACGGTCATCCGAGGAACTTACACTTGACTTCAGTAAACGTAGGTAGGCACAATCCTGATATGCGCCATTCACTTCTGACCGGCGGTGACGTAGCATCTTGAAGTTGATTACGGTTGCTAGGTTGCGATCGTTGAGTCTGTGGCTCTTGAGGGACCTCCAGCGTGCGATGAGAGGTGATAGGGTATATAGTCAAGAGTTGACTAATCAAACTCCGGCGGACGACAATCAAGTTTTTGATGACCTCACCCCAATGTTGCTCTGTGATCAGAATTTGTTGACGAAGCTCGATGAGATGTGTAGCAGAAAAAGTCGATTGAGTTGCTCCCGGGATGTACGGTCGTTGTTGGGTTGAAAATTTTGTAGGATTACGTCTGGATTCAAGCTGTTCTCGGGCTTGTTTCAATCGATCGCGCCTGATGGAAAGCTGGGTTGTTTTGGCGGCAACGATTGTTTGTGATTGATGTAACGAATCTGTCACCTGTTTGTCTTTGGACTCGAGAGATAAACAATCGGAAAGTAATTTTGCGCGGCGAGCCTTTGCAATTCGACGCTCTTGTACACCATCGGGAGCTTCGAGAATAGGCAAAGCTCTTTTGACGGTTGCTTCGTGGTTTTCACCGAGTCTTTTAAGTGAGGAGCGATGAATAAGAAGGCGTTCTTTGAGACTAACAAGGCAAAGCAGGTTAAAGGCTACTTTAGCGAGCACCTATTTTGAATTTAAGCATCTGTTGTCTCCTTACCAGACTTCGCAGAAGAACTTTCGACGCCCAGGCTGTTCGCATACATCGCACTCCATCAATTAAGCCGCTTCAAGATTCGAAATTATTGGACAATTCGTAGCAGTAGGAAAGGAAGGGTCGAGAGGGCTGAAAGAGATGATCCATTCGCTATTTCCTTGATGAAGTTAGATTACAAAGTGATATCAAAGAAAACGAATCAAGTCACAATTCATATAGAAAGTTATCGAACCAATTGCGTGGAATGAAGCCATAAACTCACCCCCCGAAGCTAAACTACATACCGGGCTCAAGGACTCCTGAAACCCGGTGATCGAGAATACGACCGGTCCCTGGACCGCAATCAACTCATCCTGTCCCCACAGTTTTAAATGAACAGTTTTGGCCCTGAGGGCAATGGGATTTTAACCAATTCCTACAACTGAAGATGGATGGGCCACAAATGGCATTCAACTTGACCAATATAAAGATGATTCAAAATCAAAACTGCCAAAAGACCAGTTTTGACAAAATCTGAAATTATTGGTAATACTGACTTTCTGAGTGGCCACAAATGAGTGAGTTGGGATAAGACCCAAGTCAAGCACTTGATAACACCATCAAATCTCAACTTGACTTGTGCCAATTCATGTTTGGAAAAAATCATATGAACAATTACTGCCTTGTGAGAACACACAGGATGCATCTCTGTTGGCTCCAAGGGATACTTGTGGCACAAGTGACTTGGTGAGGTTACCACAGAATTTGAATTGGTGTTTTGCATCAATCAATCAAGATAGATGGCCAAGCCTATCTTATTACTTGGCCATAGCAGGTTTTATGACAGACGTCACACCTTTCATACAACATGTTCTTTCCTTATCTTGTCTCCATGAACACTTGCTGATGCAAAACAAGAGGGTATGGCCAAGACCCATTACATATGCTGCTCCAATGATAACCTTCTCCATATTTCTTCGGAAACTCCTTTGCATGATCTGTGACTGGACTTTTTCACCTGTGACTGAAGCATGGGCTGTAAGTGGATACACCAGTCAGAAAAAGATGAAAGTACTAGTTAACATGGATCACCAGGGAGCAAAAGTTCCAGCAGGGCTATGGAGGAGCCTGAAGGTTGAGTATATATATGAGATGATTGCCTATGTTCACTTCTTTGAAAAAGAGTTCCTTTTTAGCAGTAAGGCCTTTGTTGGTAGTAGTACTTGTGGCCAAAAAGCAAGGGACTTTGGTGAATTTTGTCTTGGTGGGGGTGTTTGATCACATATCATGATCCTTACATGTGGTTTTGCTTATAGACAGATTCTAGTCCTACCCTCTGGTTATACACCATCATCTGAGATGGCTTTTTTCCTCACAGTAGAATAACATCATTAATGAGGACAGTACCATATGCTACCAAACCCCAAAAGAGGGAACCCATTCTCATCTACCCTCTATAGCTACACCACGGGGGGACACTGGGTCAGCATTTGATCCTGGGTGGCCCCGGAGTGGTCGGGTCGGAATTTGGCCTCCGATCCGCCATGACCCGGCCGAGCATGAGCCTGAGAAAAGTCTCACCTTGGCCTCTGCAGGCGGTCGATTCCAGGGGTGTGAACAGCCTAGAGGCCTCCGCCAGATCGCCCAAAGTTCGCCCCACCATTCCCCCTCGCCGTCCGACAATCTTGATAATGTCAAAATATCAAGATGAGAGCCCACAACAATCAGGAAGCCTTCCATTTGAGGCGAACCCTTCCCTTGCTCGCTAACCTGCCGCACGCACGCAGGTCACATCAATCGCCAAATAAATCATAATCTACCACCAACCAAATCTTAAAATCCCGCACCTTAACTTAACTGATCTTCTTAATTCCCACGGTTGCCTTGTGTGGACGAGCTCTTACATCGTTATCTTTACGATCCCAATGTCATTGCAATTCAGGATAATTGCGACTCCTGTGAGATTTATCAATCTCTGAATTCCCTCATCAAATGCACATAACTTGTTTCGTATCACAAAGTCCTCACATCAAGCGTTATTCATCGCACGAAATCCACACATCACGTTGCCCCATATTCAAAGCAATGGCGTCACAGATGGCATCGAATCACCGTTGTACGTACGCCGCACGTCAATCACTTACAAAGATACTTACCTCGTGATTGGTCATTGGTAGATTTTGAGTCGCTCTCCACCGACCCCTCCAATCCAAGTTGGAGATGCTTACTATGTGGACGGAAGCCAATGGCAAATTATTCCCGGCACGCTGCTTCGGTGAAGCACCTGGAAGAGGTAGCTCGCTTTGAAGCTCACGCCGCCGCCGCCGAGCAGTTGTTACCGGGGCTTGAAGAGCCCTCCCAGTCAACCTCCGTTGAACCACCGGAGGTTGACTTCAACATTCCAGCCGAAGAACATCCAGAATCCGCACGATGTGAGACTCCGCCAAGGCCTCTCTCGCCTTTCACCTCACTTCAAGCCATGGAACTTGTGGCGGAAATGCAGGAGGAGAACGACTCAGACCTCTCTGACCTTGAAATCGACTTCCAGAAGCTCGCCGAAGCCATTCAAGCCATGGAGCATGAGGGCCAAGAGGAAGATGACTGTCGCGGATGAGGCTGCTCTTGAGGCGGACTTACGTTCTTCGGTTCCTCTGGACTGTACTGAATGGTACCCTTTCAAAAAGAAGGAAGTAAGTCCATAATAACCCACCTGCTGTAATGAAATCTTCACTGACACCGTGGAAAATCTTCAAACGCAGCACGTTGTGGCCTTACTCATCATAGGTTCCACTCGCAGTATCCTATCTCAATCGCAATATCATCGAATCAGAGCCATCTTGCAAATATGTGATGTCCGTCTTCCAGAATGGGGGGCATTACGAGCACTGAGTAAGAAACTGAAGGACAACTTTGGTTTGACCGTATCTGAAAGGCACAGTCCGGGTGGGAAACCCCTGTTTGGGTTGGAAATTCAAACCATCGTTAGGAACGTAAGGCCCACCCCATAGCTACCTCATCTCTGTCTCATTTCCACCTGTTTCATGCGCTCGAGAAGCAGCCAATGATGCCTTTGCTGTCTCAGGAACTTTCCAATCCACAAGTCTGTCCGCACCTGAAGTTTTTGCCAGAACTGCCTGACGGACGAAGTTATTGACCGATTGTCACAATGCCAGAAGTGGCGGGAAGGCTTCAGCAAGGACCTCCGAGTGCAAATGATTGTGTCCCATAGAAAACATTTTTATATATACGAACCAGTGCAACTGGTGTCAACACAGCTAGTGGTTCCCGTGTTTTTCTTTCAACAAAATGAACGTATCATGGCGAAGTGCCTCCCAGCCGAAATCTATGTTGACGACAACAATCCTGCCAAGGTCAACATGCTCCTACCTGCCAAGCCAGCCTTTGTTTCTGATGCTTTGATTCACACCGACGTCTCAGACTTCTGGAAAACCGCATCCGAAATAACTTTCCCTGATGGCACTCGCCTCCTGGATTGTTGTGACAGGTATATGTGGCGTGAGCTTGAACGGTCTATTTTGATTGGGACCCCACCAGCCGCTGACTTGTTTTGTGTATTCACAGAAGAACACGGCGAAGACCTTCAACCACTGCCACTCGCCAATCCTTGGAGGGAACGAGCTAACGGACAAGTGATTAAACATGTCCCGATTGTGTTTTATTCGGACGACACCGCGGGCAACGTTTCCAAAAAGTGGAACAAGCACATGAGCGTCTTTTTCACACTGGCCGGGCTTCCTCCCGTGATGACGAACCAAGAGTACAATATTCACTTTTTGGCTACCTCGAATTGTGCAACGGCGCTTGAACTGCTGGACAAGATTGTGGACGATATCAAGTAAGAACTTTCTGTCGGTCAGTTCTGAAGTAGCACTTGAAACTAACGCACAGTCAATCTGTTATAGTGATCACGGCTCGAACGGGTTCCACGCATACGACCATCTTTCAGGAACGGACGTCTTGGTAATGGTCGTCACGTTGTGTCATCTTGGTGATTCTCCCATGCATGCGGAGATCAGCAATACCACAAACCCTGCTAACACATTGACACCATGTCGAATGTGTGATCTCGCCGTCACTCGAATGGCCGACAAAAAAACCCAAGACTACGTGTGCCAGTTTATTGGAATGAATGCGGATGGCACACCGGTGAGGCTCTGTTCTTTGTTTTCGTCATCTTGGATGCGGATCCCATTGTTGACATACGGTATTGATATACGCTCTGCCAGGTCCATTTGCCTAAACTCAATTGGCAGACCACACGCAACAGGACGCATGAGATTTGGGCCGCCGCTCACAATCCCCACTCGAAAACCTCAGTTGAGAGCAAGAGTCGTCAATATGGCCTTCGTGACACGATGTTAGAGCCATTCATCAAGAGTGTCCAGACGGCCTACGAGACACATTCACACACACAGGCGCAGCGCCTTTGTTTTCGATTTTGACAATCGCGTTGGCCTGCATTTGTTCAACCCCATGCTCAGACTGAAAGGTTTACCATCTTTCACTCTTTGCGGTTACTCGGTTTATTGCTCACCACAGATTATGTGACAGGGTTTGATGGCCATGACGATACCCCCGTGGAGACGCTTCATGTGGTTTTGTTGGGCATTCGCGAAATATTTGTTTCGTGACACCATGAAGGCTTTTGGAATCTTGAAACCTGGATCGGCAGTTCACAATGGCCTGTCCGCACGCTGGCGATCATTCAATACAAAAGGGCTCAACATTCCACCTATTCAACCTACGACTTTGATACACTTTTACCAGAGCTTGGTCGGCAAGGATTTTGCCACCATCCTGCAATCGGCGCCCTTTGTATTGCTCGAATATATCCCGGCGAAAAAGAGGCACCTCTGGACCGCGCTTTGTCTACTCACCTCATTTATTTTCCAGCACGAAATTTCCGACTTGCACAAGTACCTTTCGCAACTGGAAGAGAAAATTCTTGCTTTCTACCTTCAGCTGATAGGTCATTCTGCGCAGTGGGTGAATAAGCCAAAATTTCACATGTTGGCTCACCTTAAACACTCAATCACCAGGTTCGGACCGGCGTGCTTATATAACACTCAGAAATTTGAGTGTTATAATGGTGTGTTGCGCACCGCCTCCGTTCATTCAAACCGCCAGGCTCCGGGACGTGATATAGCGAATTCTTTCAACAATTACCAATTGATGCGGCTGCTACTTTCCGGGAACTCGTTCTATGACAAGGACCTTCAAGCGCGCTGTTGCGCCGGGCCAAAGGTGCGAGAGCTCCTCAAAACAAAGCCCGAACTGGCTCAGGCTATGGGCATCGACTCGAAAGCAAATAAAGGGACCCACATATCGCTAGGCCGTAAGTTTTACCCTCTTCCATTACGTTTCATCTTACCAAGCCAACTGACAAACGGACGATACCTTTGCACCAAGGTCGCGCAACGGTATCTTCCGAGGTGCCTGACTGCCTGCGCACTCAACACGAATTTGTGTGGGTGGAATTGGACAGCATCACTCTCGCCAACAGCCAGAAGGTTGAGAAAGAAGACTTTGTTAAGGTGTGTGTCTGTTTGTGGCAAGTTTTTGCGACGGCCAGACTTACACTGAAGCGTGTTCAGCTTGTCAACTGCATGGATGTCTTTCAGGTATGCAGCATCTGGCATCCCGAGGGGGAAGTTCCCTCCCAAGCGTTGCTTTTGGTTCAACGCACATCAAAAGGACCAATCAATCCTTTTTATGGCATGCGCGAACTCATCCGTTTGGAAGAGCATAGATGCGCCAAAGCCGTGGTAAGATCCCAACTGAAATCCTTTGTGATTCTTCTTTTGTTCGTCTCTCTTTCAGTGCCACGTCCATGAGTCCCTTTGATCTCAGGTTTGTTTTCGACCGCTGACTTGAAATGATGTTTCAGAAAGTGGATTGCTTATTGAATGTCCAACACAATTGCCACAATAGCCAATGTCCCGTCACAAACAGCAGAAGAAAACGAGTTGAACGGCGAGATACCTCCACTTACTCCAGCCATGTCGCCCATGTTGCGAATGAGAAATTCATTCTCAACAGCGCCAGTCATTACTCTGCCGAAACTCATCGCGCTGTGGCGAACCTTGGCACTCGAACAATCACCCCAGCAGAGTGGACTGCGGCGGTGGAAGAGGGCCTGCGTGTTTGGCGTTCCGTACCTATCAAACCGCGAAAACCCAGGAAAGGGAATGACCTCAACAAAGGAAAAGAAAAGTCCATTGTAGAAGAAAATGATGAAATAGATGATTCAGATTGGGAGGACGGCGAGTTGGAGTTGGATGATTAGCGTCATATTAATCATTAAAAATATTAAAAAATTTGTATCCCATGTCCTTTGTGCAATATCTTCGATATTGCGATGGCCTTTGCAATATGAACCAAAACTGCGCTGCTCTTCCATGAGCGGCTGCACTTCCAAACACTTCAACCGCTTGCAGAGTAAGCCAAACCAGAGCCGTTTTGCCTTTTTGGCAACGCAGGCCACTCGCGTGTGAGATACACGTGAGGTGCTCTCAGATCGCGCGAGTGCAACCCCTGGGATGCAGAATATGTTTGGCCTTCCTGTTCGACAAGATTCATCTCCGACTCACAACGCCTCATTCCTCTCTCCATCATTCCGCTCCACTTTGATCTCAATATTTCACTTGACACCTCACACAACTCCAGATGTCCTCACAACTTAACGCACAAGCAGGGTCACCGTATACGCTGAACCCTCCAAGACCCAGTGCGCAATGCCTTTTTAATCGTCTGGATTTACTTCCAAGAGCTCAAACTTCTCCTGATGCAGATTTGTCCAACCGCGTCCAACGTTTGGACCGATCGTTACGGGGATTTGGCAACAGCAACAACTTGCGAGGTCAGCCCGCTTATTTATCACAGCGTTGTTGTGATATCCACTGACCAGTTCCCATTTCCCAGCCCCCCCCCGGAGGCGAACCACAAACGCCATTGAGTTCCAGTCAAAACTCTCTGAACGTTGGCGAAGCAGGCGATGGTTCGCCCAGAGGTCCCCTTGAGACCCCGAATCGTCAACTTGGACAAACGGTAAGCGCCGTTCTTTACTCTCACACTTCAGTCGCATCGTAATTCTACGCTCGAGCATATCCAGAGCAGTATGACCACTCCGGACACCGTCCATACCGACCGTATCCTAGCGGCCATTGCAAACCTGTCCAACCGTGTCGACGCTGAGAAGGAACGCTTGTCCGCCACATTCGACGCGGAAATCGCCGCCTTATCACTCAAGATTGACAGCGAGATCAACACTCTCAACGTGAAGGTGGACAGAGTGGCCGAGCATCTTGAACAGGTGGCTAACTTGATGCAGGAGCATATCAGTCGCCGAGTGCCCCCGCACAACGTCAATCACAATGGGCCGGCGGCCCCCCGGGAACCTTGGGCTGTGTCTCTGGAGCTCAGAGTAAGCATTCTTCATTGACAATCTCCTAAAACACCGTCGTCTACTTTTGAATTGATTGGCCGATCCTAGGACCGTGTGTACTTCTATGCATACCAAGAGGTTTATCAACCTGAAATCAAGGCTTATACCGCCAGGGAGTCTCCCAACGGGGACTTGCTGGTTCATTCGCTCTTCAAAACCATCAGGGTCAGTTAAACCCCCATCATATCAATGTACAGCTTTGTGTCAGCTTTCCCTTTTTGTGATTGCAGAGAAAGATCAACGAAATCGAGGCGCCGTGGCCGGCGCAACACCTTCCCCAGGTTATTGACGGATTCTCAGATGTTGCTGGGTCACGGTTGTACAACACTCTTGTGAAAGATGCTGGAAAACACGCGCGCGAGCGCTTACACCATCTTGTCAGCCTCTGGTCCCTTGCGTTCCTGAATCTCACGTTTCTATACTAACCGGTGCACGGTATGCGCAGCTTTTGCACAACATCCGAAACCCTCGTGATCCCAACGCGGAGCCGGAGGGCACAGTGCCTAACATTGCCAGTCTTGTCCATCGAGTAGGTGGCACATACTTGATATCTGAGGCTGATATCTGAGGCTGGCTGAGAAACTGACGTTGTTTATGTTTGTAGCTCGCGCGTCATTGCCCAAGGGTGCCAGATCCCCGTGATGCCGACACTTTATGGCGAGCAACACCGTGGGCGCAACGACTGCGCGTGGCTTACCTTGTGAGTGTGCTATTACAAGCAAGTAATTGCAAAGGTGACTGAATATGATCCTTTTGGGATCAGCGTCGTGAAGCATTACGAGTGAGTCAAGCCGTCCGACGCGGGGAAGCTACCCCCAACATATGGAAGCGCGTTGACGCGCAGCTCAACCATTTGCGAGAGAGTGGCCCACTCTACTCGATGGCGTAAGTCTCATGATTCCACTTACGATGTCGTTGATAGATACTCAGGTCACGCCTTGCACTGCCCCCAACATTCCATTGTTTTTCAGCTTTTACAAGCTTGTATACAGCGAGGATCTCGCAACGTTCGATGGCGATGGGCGTATTTCGGCAATTCCCCCGGACATGACCTTCGATCTACCTGATGATCAAGCCATCACAGATCAAATGGATCTGCTCGAAGTCGAGGGAGCGGCGACCCTAGAAGATGCCATGGCGCTCTGAAGGGCATGGCCACTTCTGAACGTCTATCTTTGGTCCTTATTTTGGAAATATTTTGAATGCCATTTGGAAAATCATGTGAAAATATCAATTTTGTATCTACAAGCAGTCTAGCTAAGCCCACCTAAGCTACTGCGCCATCCATCAGAAAGCCATCAGAAATGCACAGGCTATTGAGCCTTTTAACCCCTCACCCACTAGAACCGAGCAATATGAAAAGCAATATCATTCCACTGGCTGGCATATTTGCAGCGACGGACCGCCACCTCTTGGACTTCAGAGGAAGTCGGCCGTCTACAGACAGTTTGCGGCCGAGATTGTCTAACCCCCACAGACGCCATCCTGCTGGACATTCAGGCGGGCGGATGACGCCTAACTTGCGTCGCCACACTGACCAACATAATACCGGCGTTGCCTGCGTAGGAAAGGGCCGGCTGCGGGCGGCCAGAGATGACCGCCGCGCATTGGTCAGGACCACTCCGTGGTGTAGTCTCTGTACATAAGGACCAGTCAGATCATATCAGGGGCCGTCCAAAAGTAGCCTCATCTTCTCAACTAGCATGAATGTGAGGCCTCACATAGATCTTCTAGATCAATTGGGCTTTTCCTTCCCTCTGGTGCCTTGTACCATCCACACAAATAAGTGTGAAGTAGGATATAGAATTGCACAAGTTTTTGAAGTTTTTGCACTGTGGAATCAATCACGGTAGAACTGTGAGAGAAGGAACAAAACATTGTGATGAACATCAAGTCGAGTAAAAAAAATTCTGTGGACCTGCCCTCAATGATAGCACCCAGACCCCTTCTGCACATGTTCCTGGAACCAACCTTCTCTACCTGGTATTTGTATGAAAGCCTCAAACCCTGGAAAATTTACTCAGCTCACCCACAGTTGACTGTCAACCATCCCCTATCCCCCTATGCTCCCCTAATCACAGTGCAATAGATCACTACAAACACATTGTCTACTTAGTCTCCCCTTATGAAGCCCCAACAACTCCCTCAGATGCTCTCTGTGTTCAAAAACTTATGCTGCCATCACGATTGCATCTGAGACCAGGATCCAAGGTGTCACTAGATGAAAGGTATGGGCATCCCCAAATGCTAAGAAAACAATTGGATCAATGCATCCATCCTTCAAGCTCTTCCTTGCTGGGCGCCAACATCCAGTGAATTGGGCAAAAGGTAAAATCCTGTTTTGAGTTGAATTGCTTCATTCCAGGCCCACAACTGATTCACAGTCATACTTGCAACAATCTAGCATCAAATTCTAAATTAAAAGTATTTGCAGTTGGGACTTCTATATTGCTCTTGCGCAAGTACGGTCAAAAACATCAGTCCTACTTTCCTTTTGTCATAATTTCTGCCGTTCCTCTTGCGCTTCCTGCCAATGAGCTTCAGTTCAGATTCATGACATGTTTTGAAGTGTGTTTGAAGCCCTCCAGGGGTGTGAGCTGTGCTGATATCCCTTCCCATCTGTTTCGTAAATTCACCGTGACCTCATGCCTGATTACGTATTTAGACGTACTTGTCTGATCAAGATCCGCTTTATCGAGTAAGCTTGAAAATTGTCGAGAACACAGTCCTGTGCGACATATAACAAACCGTAGGTCAAATTGCGCGCGGCTTGATAACATATTCCAACAGACTACAACTTCTTTCGTTGCCTCAGTGGTGCTTCAAGTTCTGTGAACAGCGGGACCCAACGTGCCACGTTCTTCCTGGCTGATTATCATCAGGCTGCAGACGCGCCGCGCATCTTCCAACGTGGCTCATAGGCTACTGAACGGCTTTTTGTCTTATCAGGGAGAGGGACACACGTGCTCCCATTGTATCCACAGCTATGCGATACGTCTTGATTGATGGTCATGTAATGCTGTACTGTAATCGGACAAAATCTAGCCTCCAGAATTGGCAAGTAGGTATTTATCATTCAGGAATACCAAATGTGAAATTTGTAACTACCGAACCTGAGTGGAACTTCAAACAGCATTCAGAACGGGAAGACTCGGAGTAAAATCAATCATCAGGTTTCCTCAAGTGTGTCTCCGAAAGTATTCCAGTCCTGGGCTTTGTGTTTGTCGCAAGTGAAGTGTCTTGATCATCTTTCCATAACCTAGCACGACTCCCTCGTCCGCCTGAGTCGACGTTCCAAGCTTAGACTGATCCAGTCGAGAACGCACACGAATCACACTATAAAACAAATACAACTTTAGTCGCTCAAATCAGGTGCAAATCAGCTCCTCTACGGGCCGCAGTGGGCTGTCGTGCCAAACTGAGCGTTGGATTGAGCTGTATGCCCCGCTGTTCATTTCGACTCCTGTTCACAGCGTCCATCACGCTAAAATTTGCTAGTATTTCATTTCGAGCGTGAGCTTGAGTATGTGAGTATACATACTTCGCCGTCCTACTTGGTGAATTGTGACTGATTGACACCATTTGCTTTCAGCTTATCCTTATCCTCCCTTTGTTGAGCATCTCGGCCTCATTTCGCCGTCGTTCCAACATGACTGACGAGATTCATGACAAGCAAGGTGGAAGCGACACAACAAAAAAGTCGAAATATCAGCCAAAAGGTTTGGCCTTGGTCTTCGCGTGTGGTAAGCTTTTCAAAATCGACTTGTATGAGACACCGAGTATCATACTAAACCGACGATATCCACCCATAAAGGTACGGCTCTGTTCAGTGATGGGTATCAGAATGGTGTCATAGGCACCGTTAACACTTTGATTAAAAGGTCATCATCATCAACCCATGTCAATCCGATCTGCTCTGCTGTCTACTGACGTATCATTCCCACGAATCATCATCAGAATCTATGCGGACGATATCGGCGTAGACGAGCTTGCTCGGTACAGTACCACCTTCTCATCGGTAGGCTTTGCTGGCATAGTACTAGGTATGTTACAAGTATCACGCCCTTTTTATGTGAAGAAGCAAGCCAATCCATGCACATCCCTGGAAATTTCTCGCTCTTGATCGACGCGCGCTACACACAGGCATGCTCATCTTCGGTGTGCTCTCCGATCGATGGGGCCGAAAGGGAGGTATGATGACGGCGACTTTGATCGTATTCGTATTTGCGTGTCTCTCCTCAGGGGCATATGGAGCTGGCGGGAGCACGCTTGGCATGTTGCAAGCGCTGAGTGCGTACAGGTTTGTCAAGCACAAGTCTTTCATATTCATGAAGAACATTATCTAAATCTTTCTTCATGACTTACAGATTCTTCGGTGGCATTGGAATCGGAGCAGAATATCCCTCTGGTAGTGTTGCTGCGGCTGAGAACACAGAACAAAAAGATGGTATATACGTCTTCACACCCTTCCTGCTTCAGTCACAAGATCTGATCTCTCGGCTATTGCCGTACCATCAGTTCCTACGAAAGCACAAAACGCAATATTTGCTTTGGCCACGAACTGTATGATTGATGTGGGATTCGTCGTATCCGTGAGTCAGAGAACCTGCAAACTGAAAATACATTGTGCTACAGAACCTAATGTTGCGGCTTGTATGACCTCACTATTCTGCACGAACCGCCACTTCCCAGGCTTTTGTCCCTCTCGTGCTACTTTGGATTTTTGGAGAAAACCATCTACGTGTGATTTGGAGGATGTCTCTAGGTTTGGGTAAGCCTTCCAATCACCAAGGAGTTCTCCCTCAATCCCGCTCTTCCATCTGTAACTTGCCATGAATGTAAAGTAAAAAGCTGATTGTTTGGTATGGGAATCTTAGGTGCAATTCCTCCCCTCATGGTGCTGTTGTGGCGATTGAAAATGGCTGAGCCAGAAAGTTTTCAAAAATACTCGATGAAACGGATCCCACTCAAAGCGTGAGTCTAAAAACACTTTCTCAAATAATCAAATCATATGCTGCCTTTAATCACCTTTTGTATCCCGTTAGTTATCCTTGGGCATTACTATTTCGAAATTTTGGTGTTCAATGGCTCGGCTTATGTTTAAGCTGGTTCATCTATGGTAACTTTTTAAATATCTTCTGCGATCTCAAGTCTTTTCTTGTTTCTCAAATTTCTTTTCCGACAGATTTCATTACATATCCTTTTGGTATATATGGCTCTACTGTCGTGGATACTATCACTGGGAAGCATGCTGCACTCACCACTGTATTAGGATGGTAAGTAGATTTACGATAGTCTTTCTTATAGAATGTAGATTTTTGTTCTCTTGAATTTATCTCTCGTTGAAAATTCCGCAGGAATGTAGTCATCAATCTATTCAATATACCAGGAACTATCATCGGAGCCTTACTTGTTGATAAGCTCAAACCAAAGAATATGATGGCCATCTGTCTTGTCTTACAAGCTACTTTTGGATTCTTCATGTCTGGATTTTGTAAGTGCTCACCAACACAACCCAACTATCCTATGCAATCAACACTAATCTTCTTCTCACTGTGTTATGTCACCCTAATTTTAGATCTTTTCTTTATGGAACATATAGGAGGTTTCGCGGTGATGTATGGACTTTTCTTAAGCTTCGGTGAAGCGGGCCCGTGAGTTTTATCACTTTCAGTACAAACAAATGCTGGTAGATGCTCAAATTCAGTGTTTCCTCATCAGTGGAAATTGTCTTGGTATGCTCGCTGCTAAATCAAGTCCCTCATCTATTAGAGGAATTTTCTGTGAGTCATCATGATCTTTAAAAGTGTTGTCTCATGCGCCGCGAAATAAGGTTAGGAAATTGATGCCACACCCTCACCACACTTGTCATTGACGCAGATGGAACAGCTGCCGCAGTCGGTAAGATTGGCGCCTTCGTGGGCACTTGGGCTTTTCCAGCACTTATCAAGGCATTCCCTGCTGGTCCAACCCAAGAAACAGGCGTATGTTCTTTCTCGTCTTTTGTGGTCTTAGCTTCAATATCTCTAGGTCCACGATCTTTGGTCTCACTTACATCCATGGATTTTTACAGCCTTTCTGGGTAGGCAGTGGTCTGGCAATCCTATCTGCTGTCGTGTTATGGTTCACAGTAGATGAGATCGGACCTAACAAGATGTCTGAAATTGATATCAAGTTTTATGCGGCTCTTCAAGCGCAAGGCTTCGATGTTAATCAAATGGGCATAAAATCTAACGAACTTGAATCTCCGGTTGAAAAACTTGATGTACTAGTAAAGGAGGAATATGTAAAATGACCTCCCTCTACCCAATTCCCTCGAAAACTCTACTACATTCCGTATCATAAATTAATATTTCTTTGTACAAACTCCTCGAGTCTCGAAAGCTCTCCTATTCGACGTTCTTGTTCATCACTTCTTTTTGAAGGTTAAAAACATTTCAGGTATAGACTTATCTTTTAACCTCACTGCACTTTGCATTTCTTCAGACGAAGAGAATTCACGAGACACCATCACTCATCACCGTGGAATTCCAATGAGTCCTTCTATGCCGCACACTACCGTTGGTGAGTGAAGTTTTCACAACAAAACCCGGTGCTTTTTTTCCTGATGAACGGCAATTGAGCAATTTTTGTAATGGTAATATTGTTCTACACCTCATAAAATTCTGCAAGCTCTCAGTGTCACCAACCACCAACATCGAGAGAAACATATTTTTGTACCCTCAAAAGAGTGCCAAACATGACCCGTCTTATTGAATAAAGAGCAAATATTATGATTTTTCAAGAAATCTCAAACAAAGTTGCATAAGATAGATCCAAGTATCTAATCAAGTTACACATAAAAAAATCACAGCAAGCAATATTAAACTTGAATCTTCAACACTGGATAATGAGGTTCATCAAGAATCAAGATATCTAAGAAAATTCGAAGATCAAAACAAGACCAAATTCTTTTCCAAGTCCCAACCTAAATCTTTCAAATTAGGAGTTACAACTTGATCCAATAGTCCAGGCTAAAAAAACCAATCCCAAAACCCCCACATATAGAAAGGAAGATGTCAGTCTTCTGCAGCAAAGAAAATCTTATATCTAGTGAGAATTCAACATACCGGCCCACAATAAAATGCCATGGTATTTGTATCAGGAGAAGGAAGGTGTTGAATGAGGTGTTCTTTTGTTACCCGACCTCTTTCACCTTTCCATTTATCATCAGCGTTTGATAACACGTGAAATATTTTCAATCGATCCGGGTGACTTAGTTTTCAATTCATTGAGTTCATCGTATAACAAAATATCTCCTCGAGTCCTAAGCATGAAAGAGTGATCATGGATCTGGATGAGATATTGTGGATTTAAATCTGAATTGCTGAGCTCACCTATTCGCATCTATCAACCACATCTTAGTCTCAGAATCCGTTTCGTCCTCCAATACCCCACGAATCACTTGAATGATTGGCGTCACCCCAGATCCACCACAGATCAGGGCCAAGTTACGACTATGACGGGGCTCTCCTTTCCATGAACAAGCTCCATCCTTGAGCCAGATGAAAGATCCAAGTGGACCCTTCATATCGATTTGATCACCTACTTTTACTTTAGAAAGTGCAACTGACATCTTTCCTCCCTCAGGGAATTGCTTTGATGGAAGATAAAGTCTGGAAGAAAAGATACAATGAATTCAATTTTTTTTGACTTTCGGTTTATTCGTAAAATGGAAATCTTCTCACTTGATCACAAATTCAATCGTGCCTTTTTGATGTTCTTTACTAATAGGAGTGTAAGCACGTTGAATGAATGTTCCATCATCTAATGGGATTCGAAGATAAACATGTTGTCCAGTAGGAAGGCCGAGTGATTGATCTTCAGATTCGAGAGCAAAAGTGAAATGACTGGTATCTTCACTGATCTTGATCATTTTGATTAACTTTGAACGTTTCCATTTCTTTTTATCTAAGAAGACCTCCGAGATGGTAGACGGCTCATTGGTTGCTCCAGACTTTTTGAGATCACCGTCTGTATTGGCAATAGTACCGATATGCTACATTCAAGAATGATAAGGATCAGTCATAAGGTTCAACTGGCCTCTGTTGTATAGTCTCGCTGAAGGTAGTTTGCGTGGAACTCAACAAATTCAGCCAACTGTCTTTTTGCTGCTGCTGAGTGTAATCCCATGAAATCGTCTGTTGCATCATCGCCAGCGGCCAGTTTGATAGACTCAGCTCCTCCAGGATGCTTGCTCAAAAAGCTAAAAATTGAAGAAGAAGGAAGAAGATCAGGTGAAGTGAAATCCAATGAGGTGAACAATTTTATGATGTGAATGAGAACTTACGCAGTACCATCATATACCTGGCCATTTACGATGAACCAAGGTTCAGGATGATTCAGCGCCATGAGACTCGACCTCTGATAGACTAATCGTTTTCACAACATCATCCTTTGTCATCTTCACGGTGGGTGGAGTGGAGGCAGGTTTCTTAGGCGCAGCCGAAGCACTCGCAGTATCGCCAAAGGTTGGTTTGGAGATATCTTGACCTTCATCTTTCATACGCTGCATCCATCCCCCGGTCTGTACACCAGCAAGGGTAGGATGCTCGAAACGCAATTTCAACTTGCTAGTCCACTTCAGTCTTATGGATAGCGACTCGATGCCACCAGTTGCTAGAAAAAGAATAGGAAACGGTAAGTCAATGGACAGATATAAGAATCGTGAAGGGGCCAGCAAAATGAGAACGGTTTATACTACTGACTTCATCATTCCAGTAGGGTTCCAGTACATGTCTCTAGGTTGTAACGCGAGCGACGAATCCATTGCTCTCACCATCAACACATCCGCATTCGCAAGACTTTTGAGACTAACCTCAACATTCCAAAAACACCAACAAAAACATTCATCTCTTTCACATACATCAAAAATACCCCAAACTGTTGGATCTGCTTCTTGATTGATGATCTTTCGAAAGAGATCTTCTGGATGAACAATCGAGGCTAGATTCCATTGGGTACCACCATCAAGAGAATACTCAACCCTATTCACTCGACGACCACCACCTGCATAAGCGTATCCCCTCAGATTGTAAGTTGACGGTTTTGAGCCTCGATCTCCACTTGTTGTAGAACTTGTGAAGTCTTGGTTCATCTCAATGATTTCCTCGTGCTGCGGGTAACACGTGACAGAATTGACGTTCAGGTCATTGATGATATACTTCGGATCGTACCACCTGAGAAGCAAAGTTTGTATCATGTCCATGTTATGGTCAACAGCTATTGCAAACATACTGGAACAAAGATAAGGATGTCTTGAAGTTTACCACTGGCTCTCTGTTCGTGCTCTATCAGCTGTCAATTCCATTGGTAAGACCTTGTTATCCTGCCGAATGGAATAGCAATGAGTCAAACAAATAAGGCGTTCTCTTGAGAGAACATTTCGAGACTGACTCTAAAGTGAAGATGATGTTGAGACTCTTTGTCGGATACTGTAATCTTGGTTAACCACTTCACGCTACGTCCACCAATCTGACCAGGAACGACCAATCTGAGCGGGTATCCATGATCTGGCCTGAGAACGATAGTGAATGAAAATCCAATTAGGTAAATAGACACAGGTGGCCTTCTTTGGAACGTGCCACGAAATCTTCATTGGTGAAGGGTCAAATATTGACTTACTCGAGAGGTAAGCCATTCATAGCCCAAGCTAACATGAGACCTTTTCCTCTATCTCTTGCAGTATTGATAGTTTGACTGGTACCGTATGGTCCATCAGGAAGTACATCGGCCCCTTCAAATACCACATGACGAGCTCCATCACGAATGCCCATTACACCTACGTGTTCCAATACATCTGAAAGGTAAACGCCTGTGAAAAGTGCCGTGGAGGTACCAGCGCTACCCCAGCTAAAACCCAGTGATTGAGCGACTACGTTTTGCTCTTTACGCCTATTCCCGGCACATACCATAGTTACTGGAAGAGTGACGGTCTGAAAAGGAGCTTGACGTAATTGACCGAGAGTGATGTTCATGGGTCGTTTGACGAGTCTGTTTTTGAAGTCGAGCAGTTAGCATATGGTAGCTTGAAATTGGAATATTGAGATAAGAGCATGATCAGTGACTTGCCCATCTATTTCTACCTTCCATTCGTTTGGATTCTTGCCTTTGAACTCATGGCACCGCACCATGATTGCGGACATAGAACAATGAAGATGGTGTAAGGAATCCAGCATCGTAGAGATCCGTAAGTGGCGCTTCGCAATCTGTTTTGAATGAGGGTTGAGTTGTACATTCATGAAAATCGGTCGAGGTAGTCAAGTTATACTCAACTGAACGGATGTCGTCCTGTAAGACGTATCAATCTCTCGTCTCGTTTGACCCATGCATCAGGAGTCCCTTTATCAGCTGGGTTCATCGACTCAGGTTTGTGCATCAGCTCAGCTGGCAAGGCTGGGTATTCGTCTGGCAAGACTGGCCTTGAGGGTGATGTGAATGATGCATCAGGCTTGAGATAAGTCGAGCCGTGGACCTTCGATCTGGCAGGTTGAAGGGTACTTGTATAAAGTGTTGAAGGTGATGAAGATGTCATCTTGAAGATGTCTAAATTGATAACTTGTAGTGGATAGTTATGTTTTTGGAAAGTGGAAGGATTTTTGGGATACAAACTTTCAGGTTTGAATGAGTTTATAAGCATAGGTATGAGCCTGGAACGGAACGGATTCAGTTCATTTTTATTCTGACTAAAGCTATCAAAGTACTTCAATGAATTTGCAGTTCGTTTAGCAATCGACGCTTCAACAAACCCAGTCAGTTTGAATTCTTGAATGATGATGATTTCATGACTCGTTTGATAAATGAGGTTTCCCATACACTTGGGGGGAAAAGTTAGTCCCATACATATCTGGTTCAAAGCTTACTCATATTGGATTCAAATTTTGAAGATACAAAACGAAAGGATTCTGTTGAGAATGAGTATCAAGATACGTTAAGTCATCATGTATCAAGGAGTTTGAACATCCTGTCCCAGACCTGCTTGGACCATCGGGATAAAGTGAGTATAATGGTGGTGGAAGTGTCGATGGACATAAATATCTCAATTCTCGTTCTCAAGATTTGAAAGCACTCGAAGAGAATCGCATACAACCCGGTCCAAGTTCTTAACCTAGACTCCTTGTCTCTTCACATAGGTTCAGATAAGTTTTCTCCATGCATCCCTCACTTTCTTTTGCAAAGATACAGTCCTTCAATCCTTGCAAGTCATCAAGCCCATCAACGTGTGTCAAGCCACTCATTCTTTCCTCCCTCAACCACAGGTATACCAAAAAAAGAATGACTCTTGAAACTCATTCGGCAGCACAATGAAAATATGAATCATATCACTACTATGAAGAGTTGGCAGTCGGGAAAAGCTCACCAGTTTTCATTGTAGGTTACATTCAATATTGGACGTGAAGGCTATCACATTTCTCCAATGTGCATCCGCTGTAATCTGCAGTCAAAGTGATTTATAGTAAACACAATAATCAAGATTGATTTTTTAATTCTTTAACAATCGAACCAATAGTATCACACAATCTTCCCTGATCCACCAATCCCCCATCTTCAATTCTAACATTCTCCAACTCGATGACTTTTCCATTAATTACATCTCTAATCTCAATCACTCCATTCTTAATCCAACGATTTCCAAGTACAATCAAGATTGGATAACCTACTAAATCAGCATCCATTAACTTCCATCCAATCCTTTGAATTCGATCATCAATCAAAACTTCTCCTTTCATTTCTACTATTTTCGTTTGTATTGATTCGACTTCACGACCAATGATTTGCGCTACAGATTTAATCTGATTAGATGATTCATGGTCGTTTTCTTGCATTGGGATGATTATACAGACTTTGAAAGGCGCAACATTGATTGGCCATCTCAAACCAGTCTCTGTATGTGAACATTCAGCAATGGCACCCATCAATCGACTGATTCCAATACCAAAGCAACCCATCTCGAACGGATTTTCCTTTGGTAGACCGGTTTTAGGATCCGAGATTTTACAAGTGGCTGAGAGGGGTGAGGAATATTTGGTCCCAAGGTAAAATGTATGCGCGACTTCAATGGCTTTTGAGGATTCCAGAGGTGAACGACACTTTGGGCAGTGATCGCAGTAATCTTCTTTGGCAGTGTGGTTTTTGTTCTCTGACACTTGGAATGATGATGAGACTTGACGCACATCGTGAACAGAATAGGTAGGTAATCGAGACCAAATAGAAAGTGGCGAGCGTTCCAGGGGGATACAGTCACCAGACTCGGGTACGTCAGAAGACGGTGGCAAAGAGGTGAGCTTGATAAACTGGTCTTCGACTTTTCGATAAAGTTCCTCGACTTCGAACGTCATACAACTTTCATCAATCAAAACGTCCAATTTTTCAAAGCGCTCATCTAGTCCTGCCAACTCGGTGGCATTATTGATCTTCACTTCAAGAAAATCAGGATATACTTTTCCTAGTTTCAAAAGGTTGATTGATCGATGTGCTGGTAAGACGACAGCCAGTAAAGTCGTTTTGAAGGATGTTTGAAAGAATTCGACTCGTAGTTCATCCACATTGGACAAAGACGGAACCAGGACGGACTTTGCCAACTCAACATTCGCCATGTAATCACATTTTGTGCACTTGATCACCGTATCTTCTCCTGCTAGATTGGGCATATGTTTTTGTGAAGACATATCAAATCAGTACATACAGACTGGCCAAGTGAGGATTCTGGATACTGATTTCAATCTGATGGGTTGAGATAGACGTACAGGGTGACTCGAATTGATATTCATGCGACTGTGAACCCCCAATTGCTCCGCTATCCGCTTCAGCCTTTCAAAATAGAAAGTGACAATAGATCGTTAAAAATTGCTACCATCAAGTTGCATACAGTCATCGAGGTGCACATGACACACCACCACAAAAGGAATTCCAATCCTTTCTAAGATTTTCTCATAGGCTCCTTGGACTGCTAGATATGTTTCGAGTGCCTTTGTCCGGTCGAGATCGAATGTGTACAGGTCTTTCATGATGAACTCTCTGGATCTTAGTAATCCAGCTCGGGGTCGTAGTTCGTCACGATATTTTCGTCCTGATTATTGATCGAATTGATAAAATCAATAGATGTCAGTCTGATTGTTGCGTAGGTGTTGAGCTGGAAACCAAACACCTTGAGAAGTACAGATATATCGAGCGAACCTATATGAAAGAGGCGCACTGGAAGTTGTTTACTCGAATTCACATCAAGCTTGACAAGTTGAGTAATCTCCTCTTCGTGAGTCGGTGCCAATAGAAGTTGAGCGTCTTTTCGATCCGAGAGTCGAAAGAGCTGGGCGGACGGCAAGTGAGATTCGGATGATCCCTCTAGAGTCAAAGAGCCCTACACGAACCTCTTTGCCTGCTGTGTTCCATCGACCTGAAGCTTTCCATAGTGACGAGGTTTGAAGATGTGATAAAGATAGTTCACTAGCACCTAAGGAAACCATCCTCCAGAACACACTCTCGATTGATCAGAAAATGATGATGCTCGAAGCAGCGTGTCGATCGCCGATATCTCTCGCGAGGTTCTTGATTTACCTATTCTTTCCATTTCTTCACGTACGATCTCTTCAACTTTCTTAAGTACCCTGATGGCATTTGGTAAGAAGTTCCATATTCCATTCGAACTTTGTCTCAGGAAACCAGCTCGAAGAAGCAAATTATGACCGGGTGAAGAGAAGGAGGTATCTGAATGAGTCTGAGTTTTGATTGTAGGTGAATACCGATTAGATTGAAAGACAGGTTTGGAGAGTCGTGATGATGTTGAAAAATGAGATCGAAGTAGTTTAGTGCTGAATGAGGAGTGGGGAGATGACAGAGATTGGTTCATCATCACCTTCGATCTGAATTCAAGACATCGAAATGAACAAGATCAGTTTAGGAAAAAGACATCACTCAAGCTATAGTGAACTAACCTAAAGCCTTCAGTACAACACTTCAGTGAGTCAAGCAACAGTTCGATGATGATAGGCTTGTCCAGTCTTCCATACGACCTTCAAGCAAATTGGTAGGGAATGTGAAGCAAGTTGAGTGACATTCATTCATTTGGTATGATGGTCCTAATCAAACTCGAAATTCAAATATCGTTCGGTCACACCAAAACTTATGATCACGTGATTCAATCCTTGGCTATCAGTGTGGTCTTCTATTATTATCATTTCCACCATTCTATTATCAACACATTTTAATCAGTTCATATCAATTTTCCTCTTCTCTTGTTCAAACCTTTCACCGCGCCCTCTCATCCCTTTTTTCATTGACAAATTCGAATTTTTCATGAACTTATTATGCTTTGTTATTCGATTCATGTTGATGGGTTATGAGTCATTTTCATAAACTTTGATATAGTTATATCTTGTCTTGTCCGCAACTAGTTAGTTAGCCCTAGTCACCCCGTACGGTCTTTTCATCGTTATGGCATCAGAAATTCATTCTCTTTGGCTTTTCATCCCAAAGAGCTTTTTCCTCAAATACATTAAGTTTAGTCTATCTTGCATTTTGTAAGTGACCACACGATTCTTCTAATCAGTTCCACATTTAACATTGGTCACCAATGTGTATGATTTGGCATCCTTTTTTACTCACGGAGATGAAATTGTCAACAAATTTGTTTCGAATCAAAGGAGTCACCAGAGACTGGTATCAGACAAAAATTAAGTCCCACTTCCATTAGATTCATCCAAGATGAAAGGGCCCTAAACTGTTACCTAAGCATAGCATTGTGAGCTTTGCTCTCACCAATACATATTTAGCAATTGATTTCATGTTTAGCTTTAGCTACAAGATTAATACAACTTGGTTGGTAATGGATATCATACCACATCTGTAGAGACAAGCGCAGACATTCCCACATAGATCGCCTAGTATAATTTAAGGCCGAGTGTGATCTACAGGTCACTTTGCACATCCTAGTACACGCTGAGGGCCACATATGGGGTAACCGTGTAATTGATGATCCAGAGAGAGAGAATGTGCCAATGTGTCTTCACACATCCTTCAAAACTTTCTCCGCGGTCTCCAATACGATATCTGCATGTGGCTTTTCAAACACTAGCATAGGTCTCAATCTCACTGTCTTGTCTCCGCACCTAAAGAGAATGATCGAAAATCAAGAAAAGAAAAGAATGGTATCAATATTGCCCATCTTTACATCTGATTAAAAAAGATACTGACCCGCCCATATTGACACCTGCTAATTTCATCTTATTCACAAACTCATCCCTCATCTTAGGAGTTGCGCTATCGAATGCTAAGAATGTACCTGACTCTTTTCCTCTCAAGTTCACAATCTTGCTTTGACCGACTGATTTTGAAAGTGTCTCAAGCCCTCCATAGAGATAACTTCCTACGTCTTTCACATGTTGTAGCAAGCTGTTTGAAAGTTGTGAAGGGTTTAAGTCAGGAATTGGTTTCAAAATATTGCATCAGATGATCTACTTACTGTTCACGTTCGATCACCTCAATTATAGTGCGTGCTTTCAGGATCTCAGTTGGCGCACCCATCCAGCTAATTTGCAACAGTGAGGAAGTTTTTCAGAGAGATGTAGACATAAATTGGATTAGATCCACGGGCTCTACATAGTCACAAGGTATGACGTACGTGTTGTAGTTACGATAAGGCTGTGCTGGTCGAGTTTCCATAGTGTGATAAAACCCAGCGGCTTGCATCTTTTTGGAAAATGTAACAAAGTCCGGAGGTGTGTCTAGGTTCCAAGCTTCATGCGCCCAGAAATGACCAGTGGCACCTGATGATCGAACAAAAGTGACCATGAATTTTGGGATGTCTATTCGATCACCTTTAGAGATAAACACTCACCGACGCCTGTCTGAACCTCATCCACGATCAGGTAAACTTTATGCTTTAGTGTAAGGGCACGTAGAGCGCGGAAGAATGCTGGACTGGCGTGATAATCACCACCCTCAGATTGGATGGGCTCAACGATCAATGCAGCGACCGAGCGACCTTTTTTCTTCCTGTTGAGATATAATCAGACACACGATGGACTTCAAGCGATTTGCCCCGATCATGACAAAGGTTTAGAGATCGGACTATCATCAAACGACATACCATTCAAGTATGGTCTCTTCGACACCTTGTAGAGATGCAGCTTCGATTGTTTTGTTTTCGGCTTCAAACTCTGCCAATGGGTAACGCAGTTGAGGGAACTCGACGGCTGGCCAATCAAAGGCTGGTACATCCACCTACGACCATGCAAGCATACAAAGCGGGGTGCGTGAATCTATCAGCCTACGGACATGTCGGAAAATCTGATGGGATTTACTTCATACTTTGTGAATTGCTTTGCTTCGAGTCAAACTCAACGATCCAAACAACCTGCCATGAAAGCCACTCCTAAAGCTCATCGCCACAAGATCAGGCGAACCAGGCGTGTGATTGTTCATACAAGATTTAAGCTCCTCAGAAGTGAATTCTGCGAGTCGACTACCTCTTTCACGTTGGCGGTATGCAAAGAATGCGGCTTTCAAAGCACCTTCATTTGCACAAGACCCGCACCTGCAATCGAGTCCAGCGCACGAAGGTCACCAGTTGAGAAATTCATTTCTTTGGATCGGAGAAATGTGAGATAAGCTGGATGTTCTGATGGTCACGAACATCATTGTAAAAAGCTGATCAAGTCCTGGTGGTGCCACTTTGAGCAAGCCATCCGAAATGATCTTATTCCAATTTGATGGTGGAAATCCACCGAGCGCGGGTCGGTTCATTCTGATGATAGTATTTTTCGATACATTTATCAACAGGTTTTTCCTTAGTCCCATCACGCCGAATGGGTCATGAGAGGTGCTTACGCCAATTGAACAAATTCGTCCTGGATTTGGTGCAAGAGAAAGTCAGATTTCGATATGTGATAGGATGAAGCATAATCAAGAATATTACGAACCGTTCTTGCCAAAGCTAGTAGCTCAGGATGATTATATCCGATTGCGATGGATGCTAGGTGAAAACAAAGGTAAAAGATGTATCTCGAATTCAACGTCCATCCTCAACAAAATTGAAGATAAGTAGCACAAAAGGCAAACCAATCTGAGCGAAGACATCCAAGAATTGGTTGCCATCTGCATCTTGTAGATAATTTCCTAAACTATTGGAGTAATCTAGTTGATAAATCGTGAGGGATGAGTCAGTCAAGGTAAGGAACAGGACCGAGAGCTCTACCTTACCTGCAACGAGTTGCTGTGCGCGAACTATTTCATCAAAGTCATGCACACTGTGAGCAAGATGTCCCAAATGACAAGCCTATGTAGATCGATCAATCGATGACCAATGGCATACCATCTTGCCATACATTCATCTTTCCGGATAAATCTTGACTCTTTGGCCCCGGAAGCCGATCGTATTTCATGATAGGCTTTGAGGGTTCATCTGGAAAGAATCTCACTTTCGCCTCCGTAGCATAACCGCGTGGAAGACTCGAAAATGGAGTTCCGATAGCACGGAGAGATCGAGATTGGCGAAGAAGGGTATACTTGACCACTAAATCAAGAATCACTATCACGATACTGAGTGTTCAGACCAGGGTGTAGATACTTACTGATTGTTCGTTTCTGATTCCTTCTGCTCGTGAAGCGCAGGTTGATTGTTGAATTATGAATATAATTCGGAGAATCTTGAACAATCAACCTCAACCTACTTAAATTGTGACTCCCATCTTATTTATGACCAAGTCGGATATACATAACCCATAAACAGCTGTTTCACCACAAAAGTATGGTTTCTGACAAAGTATCTTCTTTCTTCATAGCATTTCGTAAAACATTCCTACTCATTTCAGCGAAAAAGTCAACTCGTCACTTTGTTTCTGTTTGTTTACTCAGCTTTGGCAAGGTACAAAGAGAGAGATCTCAATAGAGGCTTGAAGTCGGATGAAACTTTCTCGTTGACGAGTTCCGTACAGATAAAGATTTCCACCCAATTGAAATTTTGGTTCCATCAAACAAATGTTCATGAAAATAAGATGGCTCTGAAAGATGATATCCCAATAATAAACCTCATTCAAGAGGATGGATCTGCATCAAAAAATCTGATAACGGATCGAGAGTGATGTGGATTCTCTCAGCTATAGGTTGACTGCAACTGATGTGGATTCGGTCAAAGAGCGCTGATTGGGACTTTTGAAGAAACCCTCAAATGTACATCGTCTACATATATTGACCTACTTAGAATGTTGACTATTTGATGTACTCAATTGACCTAAGGCTGATGAAAGTGGAAGATTCTGGGTTGAGATTCCAAGAGTCAACCCTTTGTCAGATGTAAAGTTCTGATACAACCGATGGCAAAACTATTGGTTAATTTGACGGAGCTTGGTGTATATGTCCTAGTGTGAGCACACATAGCAAGATCCAGCAATCAGATGAATTGATTGTTTCATGTGGCAGAACCCATCCATGAGAGCAAGTCTCTTGTGCTTTGTCAAGCCTCAATGTCTCTGCGGGAACCTTCGCTCCAAGTATTCAAAACAGCCACAAATTTGCAATGAGGATCATTCAATTTACACGCGCACACACTTCAACAATAAGCAATAGATAAATTCAATGGCAAATTCAAGTTGGTGTTCGTCTCAGACACAGTACATACTGTTAATTGGGCCCATAAATGGTAGGCCTTCTACCCCTACTAAGCGTCATGCCCACTGATGTTGAGTCCTCCTAACACTGTTCTGTCCAGTCCATGATAGTACTGACCAACAGTCACCGAACCAGTATCGACAACGAAAAGACCACCCATAGGCAATGGCAAACCAAGCCATCGCGCAACAAAACATCTTGAAAAGTGTCTGTATCGAAATCGGCTCTTATCAGTAAACCCGGCGAGTCAATTTGAAATAAATCAAATCTTTTACCCATGTGTGACCAGCAAAACATCACCCCCAATATCGTCTTCATTTCGACATGGGTCTTCCATCCATGCTCGATGTAGAGACTTGATATGTTCTACCACTCGATCGGCTCTGATGACGAGCTCTTCCGGACTTTCACCTCCTTCACAACCGTCCACCTAACCCTCCTTAAGAGCTTCAGCAAACCTGATGTAACAATTTGAATAGGTGAAATTGAAAACAATCAGCAAATTATCTTACCCATATGTCCCAGCCATCTTGTCCACTTTCGATCCCCTTTTCCTTACGGATCTCCACAACTTGGTGTTTCCAGAGTCCTAAAACCGATCATCATAAAGGTCAAGGCCAATATATTTGCATATACTTGAAATTTCTAGAGAGGAAGTGGAAGGACTACCTTCATAATCCCCATAAGTCCATTCACGGATATCTTCCTTCACCTCAGTCTTCGGTCGAGAATCCTGAGATGGGAACAAGAGTTCAAAGGTGCGTTGAGCTCGTAAACGTGGTGAAACGAATGCGATGGAGATTGTCGCAGGGTCTAAAATTTCTGTTGCAGAGGATTCGTGTGAGGCGTCAGTTTCCATGAAACTCAAGATCAATCATCTGCTTTCAGAAGACAAAAGACGTTTGCTCAACTGCCAGGACCAACGAGTCTCGGGGATGATTGAGAGACTATTAATTCTCCTCCAGGAGTAAGTGGTAGTTCAGTAGTACCGGTCTGAAGGTATCGGCGAGCTTCAGTCATGTGAATCAGAACAGATAAACTGATGACAAACATGGCGTCCGTTCAGGCTCCTAACATATCCGAACGAGTTGTTTGTACATTAGTTAACGGAGAAACAAGTGGTGTGACCAAGAGAACTTACCATTCTGTGGGTCCATGTCTGACACAGTAGACCTTTGGCATGCGCTTAGGACGCGGCATGATCGTGATGTCAAAAGATAAGTGGGATCGGAGCAGTTGTGGAGGATACAAAACGGAAATTGCTCAGGAGAATCCTCGTGAGACTTGACACACGGGAATCGGGTCAGATGGATGACTCGCAGCAGACGGGTAGAATCTAATCTGTACTCGATCAATCGAAGCCAAACCACATCAGCATCAGTCAATGATATCATGAGAGCCTTAGAGAGAAACTCATCATACTTGTTGATATATGTATCTCGTGTAAGATACACAGGACGTATGTCTTCACACGAAAGCTATGGTTAATTCTTGGCCGACGTGTCGAGTGTACTTGTTGAAGTTTGCAATCGAACAAAAGAGAAAGGACAAAATATTAGATGAGTTTCTGCGTTGATCGAGAGAAGGAGAATGACCTCGAAGAGCCTGTATCAGATTACTTAGAAAAGAAGAGCAAGAGTAGTTAATACAATCAAATCAAAACCAATTATATATTGACTCGTATACCCTCAGATCCAAAGTACTTCTCTTTGCTCATCTTTGAAAAGAGAATAAGTACAAGATACACTCTGTCTTATAGACTATAGGATATTTTCTTGTTTTCTATGTTAAACTTTATATTGTTCAAATGTTAGATGGCTGCTCTTTAGTTTCCAGATTGCTATCAAAAAGATAGATAGCTTTGCTTTACTAACTAATTGTATTGTTGTTCATACGCTCATCAGTACCATCCCGGACTTACTCCCTCAGATCCTGTTCTTAGACTCCAAAGACATTTATAGCGCTTGGTTGGTCCAGTACGATGTGCATGGTACTCGTAAGCTAATCTGGCTACCTAGATGAGTTGACTTAACAAAGTCCCTCTACCGCGGCCTGAGGTTCAGAGAACCAATCAGGACTAATGCTTTTGATCTTCCCACTTCGGGGCTCATTTTGTTGGAAGATCTAAGCCTCGCATGATCCTTGAAGGTCGAGCTGTTGTCGTATGCTTGACCGATGAGCCTGAGCTCTTAGGGAAGTTACCTGAAGTCCAGGTACAAAATAAACTGTGATCAACATCATTGTAAATTTCTTCCTCTGCTCACGTCGACGTGACTCCTCCATGCAGACATGGCGTGTCATTACGTAGCTTGCAACCAAGACGAGCGAAATCAATGCCTCAGTAAACCTGAAGCAGAACGGCATCAGATGGCACGACCGGTGGCGGAGAACTTTCAAATCAAAAATCGAAAATATGTAGAACGCGCTCGGTATTGGTTATCAATGATGTATGAGCATGTCACTCAGCTTGAGATTTCCTCAAAACCACCACGGCTACAGAGATGATTAGGGAGACAGCAGGTGCCAGGGGTCAGGTAGAGTGAATCCGCGTGGCGAGAACGCATTGTGAGCACACCGAACGCCACGCAGAGAGAATCAGCATGGCGGGGGTTGTAGGTACACAGAAAGATGAGCCCGTATCACTTCGACCTTTGTTTCAAAGACAAGAGTCGACTAGCGGTTCTCCTATAAAATCTCTGACATTCAACCAGAAATATTTCTCTCCACCCCATCCCATCGCTATCAATCTCAATATAATTTCCATTTATCTTACAACTTTGTTTATAAATTTTGATTCGAAATCATTACATATATTGAATATTCTTGTTCCTTGATAATTTCTCTCTAACTTTTTTAATCTCAAAATCAGATTTCAAATCAAGCTTATCTCGTCCTTCAAAAGCATTTCAGCTTTCAAGATGATGTCTTATATCTCACCTCGTTTTGTCACACTTGCTCTCATCATGATCACGTTGTTTGGAGCTTATAATGCAATTCCTTTGGAAAACGGAGCTGAACACAGCAAACCAAGGGAAGGGACTTCTTCAACTCCAAGACAGCCAGATATGCCACCTTTCACTCCTGTAGGTTTTTTATGCTACTTATATCTCAAACATCACAGAATCATTTTCTCATTTCATTTCTTTCCACAATCGATTAGCTCCGAGCTCACAAACCCGTACAAACTGGACTTGAGCGTCGAATGATGGGAGGTGGAGGAGGAAAGAAGCACGGTCTTGGAGGTGGAGGCGGAGGTGGAGCACCTGGAGGAGGTGGTCTGATGAGTATGATGGGTGGCGGGGGTGGGCTCGGAGGAAAGGGCTCCGGTGGCGAATGATTGCAATCTTGATCAATGGAGGACAGCTTTTTTGATTTCTTAGATAGAAAAAATGTAAATAGCAGTAGCAGTGATAATGAAGCACCTCCATCAGCTTCACTCGCTAAATAGTAAGCCCTTGACACAATCCTACTATGAAGAATTGGTTTCTTTCACAAAAGACCAAAAATCCCAAGTGAAACCTCTTCCCTTGATAACAGCAATTTTTGTTGAGATGCATGAGTTGTTTGACCTAAACATGAAAAGCTGTCACAAAGCTGATTAATTGAACGCTTCACAATGACAAAGATCGTCCAGTAGACGAAAGATTCGTGTTGATAGCACATCATAATTTCACTCTGCTATGCAGACGTCCATCAAAGAGAGTGAGGTTCGCCTGGTCCAGCATCAAAAACCAGAAATGTCAGACGACCGGCTAAACTTGCCATCACCGCGAGATTCTTTCCTTCATTTCTTTTCGGATCAAATGGTGCCCTTTTTAGTTCGGGGTTCGTTGACGTGAGCTGAAGATCGCAACCACCAATAACAATGAGTTCAATAATTCAACTGACCGCGTCTTCTCTCGTAAAAGCAAAGCACAGAAGTGATCAGATCCTAGTGACATCAACAACACTTGTTGAATATATTTGTCAAAGATAAAAAACGGGTTCGTAGAAAATTGCGATCATCAATCTGAGGTCATTGATGACCGGAAAGAGTGAAGTTTGTAAAAGTACAATTTTGCCTGTCCAAAACTCATTTTTACAGGCAAAACCCAGTTGAGAAAGTCCGCAAATTATTCACCCGCCAAAAGAGGATCTCAAATTTACCTCATTGTACATCTGTTCTTTAAATTTGCCATCCTTTTTTTACGTTCGATCTTGATTGCAAATTAAAATCGTCGCAAAAGTCCACGTTCAGGCCCCTTTCGTTATATTCACAGCTTAAGTCTCACAGACACTCGAAAGCGACGCAAGAGAATACGCTCAAAAGTACATATATTCGCACGAACTAATAAATTCGCGATCAAAAAGAAAGATGTTTCCAATCCAAAGGAAGGCTTGACGCGTTTCAGATACGAAACGGGAGGGAACACCAGCCAAAGCAACATATTACCAATCCAAAGGATCAGTAACATGTCCTTGAAGGAGTCATAATGACTCCATCTCATAATGAGAACAAGAACAAAACTGAGTTAGGAGCTGAAAGAAAGGAATCCTACCTTTTTTTTCTCGTTCTTTGATTTGTCGTAATTTTTCTTTCCATATTATCTTTTCATCATCCAATTATTGTCATTTCATTTCAACATCTGAACATACAATTATTGTGATTTCTTATCAAACAAGCTAAGCCTCCACCCATGAGCCATTCCACCTACTCTGAGGCATCAGATATTTGAGTTCCACCCGGTTGAATTAGAGTTTGCAACTCTGACTCTGATCCGTATGACCAACCCAAATGCCACAAAGATGATGACAATGGAGATGAATTTGAAGCAGAGGGGGAAGAAGCCATTGAGTTAGATTATGACAAAGCTCAAGTTCAGTCTCATAAATCAATCACGGCGGCTTCTTCCACTTCCTCCAAAACAAAGACAGAGGTCGTCAAATCCAAGAAGAAAACCTTCAGCCTACCTCTGGATTGTGCTGCTTTCAAAACTTTCATTGACAAAAATAACACCTGTGACGACAACGGTTGTCCCTTATTTCCCAATGGAAACACTGTTTTTGTGAGGCATCCAGGCCACCCGTTTATTGCTAATTGAGGGACTTTTGGATTTGCTTATACTTCTTCTGGAGGTAAAAGCAAAGGTCCCATTGAGTGGCAAACTGTCAGATACAAATGCTTAGGTGTCATAGTATGTGACAGTCTCATTTGTGATTATCAGCGCTCACCACCAACTGCAGGCCCCAAAAGAGCTGATTGGATGAGCAGGTAAGCTTTTCACTTTCACTTTCCCTTTACCTTTTTTTATTTCTGACAACTACTCACTCCAGACCTCAGAAATGTACTGCGGCACAATGTACCTCAAACCTTTGCTACATGAGTTGCTCGGACACTTTTTGCCATTTGGAAGAGCATGAGAGTGACTGGGCAATCATTCACCACTCTGGTGTCCATCTACATCAATGGCCTCGACGTGGTAAACCTGACAAATTGTCATTGGCAAAGTTTGGCAAAAGGGTGGCTGAGAACCCTGAAGTAGGGCCTTTACGACACAAGGTATGTATGTCTCTTCTCAACTCCATATGTATGTGCAGATCAAAACTCTGATTACCTTTTAACCAAATTTTTAGGTGGGCCAAGCTCCTGCAGGAAAGCAGAAGATAGTCACCGCGACCAACATCCATCCAGCTTTTGGGAACTTATATTGAACTTGGTATTATTGATGCAAGCTCCTTGTAGCTGCTGGTGTCATTCCCGAAAAGAGCCTCCCAGGAGTGGCTGACAACTTTATCAACAACATGGATCATTGGGCGGAGTAAGTAATTTCATTTTATTTTCTGATTTCTTTCATTTCCAATATTTGCATTTAATTAAGGCCCCTGCTATTTGCAGCCCACCCCAGGCCCATATGGGCGCCGTCATCTAGCGCCCATATTTCAATATGGGCGCTGTATTTAGCGCCCATATAGCATCTACCCATATGGGCGCTAAATTGCAGCGCCTACCTGCACATGGGCGCTAAATTACAGCGCCCATGGGAGGATATAGGCGCTAAATTATAGCGCCCATATGGGGAAATGTATACATGGGTGCTACTTTTCAGCGCCCATGATGTAGGAGCTGAATTATAGCGCCTATATTAGTTTCAGACGTATGGGCGCTACTTCTTCCATCTCCACGATGATCATAGAGATCAGTAATGTAAGGTCTAACAAATATCATTAATTGATCCTTGTATTGTTGAATTAAATGTGGATCTTGATAATGATTGAGACGATTGAATTCTTCTTCAGTATTGTATTGAGCTCTGATACATTCTTCATTACGAGTCATTGCTTCATGTATTTCATCATCATTTAGTTTTAAATCATTCACATAATCTGAAACTTGAAAATCAACTAAATCATCTGAATCTGAATCTTGGAAATCATTTCTATCATTAACATTTGAATCAATAAAATCATTTTTTCCTCATCTTCATCTTCATCTTCATCTTCATCTTCATCTTCATCTTCATCTTCATCATCATCTTCATCTTCTTCTTCCTCTGCTTCTTCATTGTCTTCTTCTTCATCTTCATATGATTTGATTGTTTTGACATTACACTTTCTTCTATCATGACCTGATTCACCACAATTACCACATTTCATTTTCATTTTCTTTTCTGATTTTGCAACATGTTCAGGCGCTGAATTCTAGCGCCTAGAGATATGGACGCCAGAATATAGCTCCCATATGCTCCAAAAGGGATGTAGGCGCCAGAATATAGCGCCTATATTCAAGTGGGCGCTATATTCTAGCGCCTACATCCCTTTTGGAGCATATGGGCGCTATTTCAAGATTTACAGCACCCATATGGCTATGTGGGCGCTAAATACAGCGCCCATATTGAAATATGGGCGCTAGATGACGGCGCCCATATGGGCCCGGGGTGGGCTGCAAATAGCAGGGGCCTTAATTAATTCATTTTATGTCATATTTCCAGTTGTGGGTTGGACTTGGTATCTTCATCCATGCGGCGTGCCAACATGCACATTACTATCCAAACAAAGTGGATGAAACGTCAGCTTGTGGCATGTGACAATGAACAACAGGTTTATGGTGGCGGTCTCCTCTCAGACATCATGAACAAGTTCTTCAAAACCGGTTATCTTTTATCGACCTTCAACACTGGGTTCCAATCCAACTGACCTGGATGAAGGATATTACTGAAGATCACTACGTGTCTCACTTCTGCACTTCATTGAGACAAATCAATTGCAACAACTTCACCAAAGAAGAATGCAACATCCTGGTCCAGAAGGTAGTCAGCTTCTCTATGGCACAGAAGAATGGCTTCATCAAGGCTTACATGGAGGTATTCAATGAGAATGATTGTGCGGTGGCTCTGTCTAAACTTCCAGGGTGCCATGAGCATTTTCAAGCTCAGATTACTTGGGTGAAGCACAACCGCGCAATTATTCCAGGCAAGGATGAGGTATGACAATCATTTCCATTTTTTTGACTGTTGAATTGTTGATCATTTTGTTTTGTTTCTTTAAATCTATTCACACAGGTTTTGTTTGAAGAGCAAGCTTCTGCGTTGACAATCCCAGTTTGACATTTGATCAGAAAATGGCCAAATTGATGCACGACTTTCCCAAGGCTAAACGGTGGATTGAATGGTGGAAAGCATCAGACGTCAAGTCTATGCTTTTCAAATCAAGGCCCAAGCAAATTGATGATGATGGCCTGGATGACAACATCATGCCGACCACGACTAATGCACTAGAATCTCTGCATCAAGTGTATTACATGATATCGTACGTACCATTACTTTTTCTTTTACATTTCCTTCTATTGATTCTCACTCTTTGTTCTCTTTGCTTTGTCACTCAATCTTTGCAGGGAATCAAACTGCACAATTCAAATTGGACTTGTGCAGTTATATGCATTGGCGGGCTGTCTGGAATGGGACCACAAGGACCGGCTTAGAGGAGTTTTGCTTATTTATGGTGATGAGGCTAAGAACTACAAGAAAGTAGCTCAAGTCCTTGGCTGGACCAGAACATCTTGCAAGCAGCACAAAGCCAAGAATGACAGAAGACCACCGGACACCACCAATGCCTTGTTAGGGCCACCCAAAAAGGTTGGACGGCCTAAAGGGTCTGCCAACATTGACCGGAATCCAGTCACCACATACCCAGGATTTGTGGCTTCCTCATCCACAGGCCGTACAAACAGGTGCTGGCTTGATGCCATGACGGAATGCTTGTATGCAATCCATGCGGCTGTCTGGTTTACAAAGTAGACAGGGAAATCACAGAATATATATGGCAAGCTGTTGACTTTCTTTTTGTCAAGGTCTACCTGGGAAATGGGTCAGGCAGGAAAGATACAAGGAATTCTTTCTGCTGGCCAAAATACTCTCCACTCGGCTATCCAGGAACAATGTCCTGGTATTTCTCTACCTGATCAATTTGCCTCTGCTGATAGATACTTCAGCAGCATTTTTGATTGTGAAACTCGACTAAAGATGCCATCATCACCTGCAATAACTCAAACACTCTTTCACGTCAACCACAAACGCACATATACTTGTCCAAACAACCCAGATCACATTCTAGTCAAAAACTCACATCTCAACACTATCAGTCTATCACGCAAGAAATTCCAAGAAGGCGCGTCTTATTCTGAAACAGCCCAGGTCCTCCAGGAGTGGACTAAAAATGGCTGTCATCAAGCTTTATCCCAATATTGTCAACAATGCACAACTAAGTCAAATCCTGATCCCACGCCCTTCAAGATTTTCCACCATCAAATCCTCCTTAATCCTCCACCGCCTCATCTACACATCCAGCTTGACATTGCTTACCTCTATGAGACCAATCGCGCTGAAGCTTTGAAGATGCTGAGAGAATGCAACTTACCATATAAATTGATACTCAATGGCACGACTTACTTGATGCGCGCAAGGGGTTTCTGGAATGGGGACCACTATTGGTGTCAAGTGGTACGTACTGTTGGAAGCTTGACAGGTGTATGGGCCCACAACAACAGAGAAAACAATGGAATAGCTACTTTGGTCTCTACTGATTTGGAGGTGATTGGGGGACCATTACCAAATACAAGTTGGGTAATGTATTCAAGAGCACCTACTGCAAAAGAGTCATCAATTGTCAAGACTGCAAATGCCAAAATTGACTGGTCTGTGGGGAAAAAGGATATGACAGTTTGACCTTTTTCACAGATGGTTGGTGAGGAGGAAGTTGCACATGAAGGTTAGCCATAGTTTGATTATTTCTATTTCCCTTTATTGATAATCTTTCCTCTTTGAATGTTAGCGGACAAACCTTCAGAGGATGAACAGGGTGAGCTAATCTATTTTTCTTTCTATTTCTCTTTGTTGATAACTAATCTTTCTTTTTATATTATCTGCAGACACACATTATTTGTCAAACCAAGATAATGACCCGGACAATGTAGAAGATAGTGTTCCGTTTGCAGATAAGAACAAGTTGACAATTGGTAAGAATACACTTCTTTCTGTGTATTTGTCATCTCTTCTGACTGATTATTTCTTTTCTTTGCAGATAATACAACCAGGAAAAGGAAGATATGGGAAGACAATGAGGAGGAGGAAACCATTCTTTTGGCAAAGAAGAACAAGAAGAAAAGCGGGAATAATACAACCAGGAAAAGGAAGATATGCGAAGACAAGGAGGAGGAGCAGGAAACCGTTCCATTGGCGAAGACGATCAAGAGGACAAGTGGGAAGAAAACCAAGCCTGGTAATAAAAAAAAGGGTGGAAAGGATGGGTGATTGTTGATGAAGAGGACCTAGTGAAAGATGAGCCTTTGCAGGAGGTGCAGCACAAGGAGAATGAGGGTCTTGGAAAGGTACGGAAGTCCAAGCGTACTCAGTTTAAGAATTAGTAAGCTGCAACAATCCATTTATATCATTGTCACTCTTTTGTAATCTCCTATTTGTATTTGATTTCTATCCACTCTTTCAGGGTTCAATTGTATTCTTCTTATTTTTGCTAATCTTTCTCATTGCTGTTCTTCTTGAATTTGGTTGCAATTTTTTTTGTAATCATCCACTCCAATGTGCAACGGGCAAAATTCTTTTTTTGGACTGTGGCTTTTGTCTTGCAAAAGTACACATTTGCAAAAATAAATGTACTTTTGCAAGCTTTTACTTCTTGCGGTCATTATACACTGTGAAGCAATGGTCGTAAAATTATAGATCACCGCCTTTTCTTCCAACTTTACGTGCTTGATTTTTTGCGGACATTATAACGCGCAAAGGCAAGGACGTAAACATTAAGTATGTGGCATTTGTGGCTTACTTTCACAGGGATCTTTGTCGTGGTATTTACCACGTTGTTCGATTTACTTAAGTATACATTTCCCCTTTTAACCTCATCAAACCCTTGTTTTGTCAAGGACTTCTGCTCATGGGTAGAATCAACCAGTTACTCATTAATGAAGATCAAGATTAAATGAAGTAAGAGATGAATGAGTTACAAATAAGAAACATATGAGTGTATAATGGTGTTATGGTCTGATTCAGTTGTGAATTCTTGTACTCCTTGGGAATAGGTCGCTAGTGACCTGCGTTTATTTCATTTAGGAATGTTGTCTGTTTTTCTTTTTAATTTTTCTATTTAACAAGCGACCTTTGTACCACTCGGCTTCTTTCCTCATTGGAAAGAAACTGTAAGTGTCTCTTATTATCCATCTACATAGTGTTACAAATCATTGACTAACCATCTCAACGCCTGTTACATTTCTACTGTCAGCATCTTTATTCGTACTTACTCTTCGTCCAATACTTTTACCTACGCTTTACCCTGTTGCATTGCGCACAGGTTTGTCTTAGTCTTTTCTTCTCGTTTTTCTCTTTCTACTTCACTAATGTTTGTGTGTGTGTTAGGTGTGTTTTTACTTTTTAGTAGCTCTCTGAAGCTTTGAGGCCTGTCGCCGTTTTGCTTACGCTGCACCTGATTACCCCAGGTGCTGTCATTATCTCAAACGGCCAATTGTCATCCAGCTTCTCTTGAGCTCAATTCTTCACAATCTTTTGACAGTCATTTTTTGCGACCTTTTGAAAATCACAAATGATTGCTAAATTAAATTACTCGGCGGTAAAAGTGGACTTTTACATACATTACCGTTTCCGGTCATTAATGACCGGAAATTGATGATCGCAAATTTCTCACACCCCATAAAAAACACAAGAGTATGAATCGTAAAGAAGTAATTAGTATGTTAGGTGCTCAAAGTCTTAAATCATAAGCAGGACTCGATCCGGGACAAATACCTCTATTGCATCTTTTGTTTTTTGTAGGTATGTATTGTCAGTGTGTCCGAGTTTGGAGAATGGCCAAATGAGTTTGCCTGTGAGGTTGTTAGCCTCAAGACGGATTTTCGTGATGTGTGCTCGACCTCTAACAGAGAAACAGTTGTTTTTTTGTTTTGTGTGGTCCATCTACTTACTTCTATGCATTTGTGAACAAGATAAACACGTCCATATAGCAGACACTCGTTTATCGTTAAATGATGCACTCCTAAGCCAATACTTGCAGTCTTCTTGATGATGTTGACCCTTGCGAAATCCTCAGCACCTCAGTCTGATAATAGGATGAACTTGTTAGGATGCGCGTTCATCTAGCTTCACTCAGCATTCACTCAATTTCCCTATCTAAGGAAGGCAAAATCAAACTTCAATCGCCTACCACAAGTTTTACTCAACAACTTTATATCCACTTCCCGCGCACCTTTTCCGATCGCAAGGTGAAAATTTCCTCCTCTTGTATTCTTGTTCATGACAACTGGTTTTTGCTTAACTAAACTGCTTGTCGTTGCTTAGATCAATAGGAATATAAACCTCCAACAATCTCTGTATCTTCCTCTATTGAACTCTCCACAAAATTTAACTTCAAAAACCTCTTGAAATGTGCATTGACCCCCTCCAGTCTTGTATAGCGTTAGAAAAACAGCCTCAGAGTGATGTCAACGACTCCACCTCATGGCATAAACGTTTGAAATCGAACGTCAGTGAGCTTTGGTTCCGACGGAATACCATCTTCTGGAATTTCCCCAGCTGGCTACGGAATCCACGTATTGTTGTGTTGTGTCTTTCGATTACTTCCTTTTCATCTTTCATGCTAGGCGCACATCTCGGACCTCGACTACTTCACCGTTCAAACTCCCTATTGCATTCATCATCATCTACCACCTTGAACGTCACATTGCTTGGAAGCGAACTCAATCCACCTCCACCACCGGAACATTTAGTCTCGCAAATTTATCGATCAGATTGGACACTTAAAAAACCCGGGATAACTCCTCTGGAGTTTGATGTACTTGAGCCTATCGACCCCAGGCAAGGCAAAGGTATCGGATGGACAGTTGTATTTCTTCATGGTCTGGGCTCTGTCAACTCTACTCACGGGTATCAATGGCGTGAAACGATTTTATCTACATTAAATCGACCTCTAGATCAACAAAAAATTGGAAATTTGAGTGGTCTTAGGTTCATCTTACCTAAAGCTCCCGTGATTCCAATTACCGTTTATTCTAATGAACCGAAAGGAGGTGAAAGACCTGGTTGGTTCGATATTAAGGATTGGCGTGATTTGAATTATTTAGAAGATGAAGAAGGTCTGAAACGTAGTTGCATTCAAATCGCTTCAATCATCATTGAACAAATTAAGGGATCAAAAATGCAAATGAATAAAACCATTATTGCTGGGTTCAGTCAAGGTATGGAATCCTCAGCATTACATATTATGATTCTGAATGGACGATCCAGATTGATGATTGATAATCCCCTCTTTGAAAATTGTACTAATTCAACAGGTGCTGTGATGAGTTTGCTCACCAGCTTGTTACTTTTCGAGCCTCCTGCTGCAACATTAATCTTGGTATGTAAAAAGATTTCTGTCTTTGAGAATAAACTTTGATGTGGTCGCTTACTTGCGACTGTTGAAAGTCTGGCTATCTACCTCTCCCTTTTAGGTTACCACTCCTTTTATCATCAACTCCTGGCTTTTATCAATCAGCTTCTCTATACTGGATCCATGGAACAAAAGACAACGTTTTAAATTATAATGCTGCGAAATCAGGATTTCAACTGTTCCAATCAATCTCTCATGAAGCTTTTGGTCGAGCTAAATTCAAAACTCTTCCTGGTTTAGATCACGGCTTCTCAGAAGATGAAGCAATAGTAGTGACGAATTGGATAGAAGGAATTGTTGATCGAAACACTCAAGGAGAATTTGATGAAGTTCTCGATAATCTCATTCAACCTGAAAATCAAATTGACGACCTACAGTATCCTGTCGGTAAATATCCTTATTCCACTCTGCCAAAATTTCTCACCAATGGCGGCTTCGATGGGGAAAATGGGCCGAGTAGAGAGACTTCTTAACTTTCAAGCGCTCAAATCAATGACCGAAACTGGAAATCAATGTAGGAAATATTGCACGATTCAGATGGATTGTACCTTTCAACATATCATGAGCTGGATCGTTAGTACAACAGGCTTGTCTGCACCCCTGGATTGGTTTTTTATTCTCAGGAATCTCATCTTTCTTCATCAGTACCCTTTGAATATCCAAGGATATTTCAATTCGTGTAGAGACAAAAACAATCAAAAATTAGGATTTGACAAGGCCTTGAGACGTTATACAAAAGTTCAATATGTCAACCCGCGTGCACTTGCTTGTGTTGTTTCGTCAATGTGTGCTGCATAAGTAGTTTGGGTCTTCTAGTCAGAAATTTCTCCTGAATGATCTTTTTCATGTATCTTGAACTCAGTTGTTTTCTTGTCATTTGCCATCCTTCCAGCTTGATATTAGAGAGTCTCAAGTTTGTCATCTACTGGTTCATCAGAAGCAAATTGAATCACTTTCTTCGGAAAAGGATGTAAAGAATTTATGTGCTGTAGCGTGCCGAAAGATTTTTTTAAGAAAAATTTCATGAGGATGAAATTGTTTGTAAGCCCAACCTTGATTTATTACGCAATGTTCCAGTCAGATCAAGTTCAATCAAAGTGGAAATCCTTGATGTAAAGTCTATTTGAGCACCGGGGTTTGCCTAAAAGTCAACGTGCTCGGGGCGGGATCAACCTCGGGCGGGTATTTATTTTTCAAGAATTGAAATAAAAACTTGCCACGCTTCCCGGATTTCAAGCCTGTCGCCTTGTTCACGTTCCATTCACCTTTCTTTATTTTATCACAGCGAGCAAGGCCAGTGAGCAAATTGCTTTGGCCGTACCAGTTTTGACAAAGAACGAAGCAAGAAACATCTTACAAATACTGATGCCGCTGCGTACAACCCTCCAGGCGGGTCATCCACCACTCTATCTCTACTCCGGCGATCCGAAAGATTTGCCAGCATCAGCATACAATCGCGTTGGAGCATTTGGCTTGGTTGATAAAACACTGTGGATTCAAAAACGATGAAACACAAAAGGAATTTGATCAAGATCGCTCTTATAGCGTTCATGATTCGTTCGATCACCTTGGCTCTAATATTGCTCATCCCAAAATTGAATTTGGTGCCCGTCTTCGATTCGTCAGCTCGTTCTATGGGCTCGCTAGAAGGATTGGTTCGATGGGACGTTTTACATTTCTTGTCCATTTACCGACACGGTGACCGGACTGTTGAACAACAATGGGCATTTGGTAAAGGCATCACATGGGTCTTGTCCCTCGGACATTCACTTGTACCCCAGAATCTTTATACTCAAGAACAAGCTGCCATTCTAGGGGGTAGCTTATTGGCGTTATTTGCCAGTGTCCTTTCAACTGTGATGTTGTATCTGTTGGTCTTTGTCCATCACTTTCGTCATTTCTTCTCAGTAATTCATTTCAGCTTTGAGTGATCTGACAATCGTTCTGGTGGGGGCCTTGCGGGGGGCTGATGAACAGCTTGACAATGGAGTTGACAACTTCTAGTCAGTTTTCATTTCTCACCAGCTTACTTCACATCCTTTCGCCATCTCCCAGTACTCAAGTCGTAGTCTACACCGAACCCTTTTTTGCCTTGTTCACTTTTACTGGCATGTTGGGTTTCGCTAGGCTTGATCGATGCCCCCAAAGACGTCTCAAGATAGCATTTTGTCTATTCAGATTAACAATTGCTGGGCTTTGGGCAATTTCTACAAGTTTCAGGCCCCTAGGTGTGATGATGGCGGGGTTTTGGGGATGGGATTGGCTTCAGCAATCGCTTCGGCGAATACGTACTAATCCAACTGATTGGGTTGGTTCATCGATAGTCAGTTTAATTGCTCTTTATTCAAATGTCTTTGTATTTTGTGTACCCAAATCTTCACGATTTCTTGAATTTGACTATCGGCTTGGTTTGAAACAATCGAGTAGTTCATCGGCATCCGCGCCATCGAGACCGCTGTGCTAGTCTTAATCACTTGCGCACCATTCATTTATGATCAATACCAGGCGTATCTTCGGTTCTGCTTAAATCGGGGAGGTTCAGATCTCTTTTCACCCCGACCTTGGTGCTCATATACAATCCCTGCGATTTATCCATTTGTTCAGTCCCACTACTGGTAAGTGATCAGAGCGCGTTTCAAGAATCTTTGCTAGTCTCTACTGTCTGCATGAGAGCCTTCCAAAGCTCGTCTGGCCAAATGATCATCTCCCCCTACCATCCCCCTTCATCACACAAATTGTGGAAACTGACTGGATTTATATATCTTGATGCTTTCTAAGGGATGTAGGCTTTTTACGATATTGGACCCTTTCACAAATCCCAAATTTCATAATCTCCATGCCACTTTACTTTCTTTCTTTTTCAGGCATCTCAACATACTACAGACTCTCAAGACCCAATACTTCTAGACCTTTCCTAAAATCTCGATTGATAATTTACATCCATTTACAATTGATCTTAACATTAATCTTATTCTTCAATTCACATGTTCAAATCATCTTACGTCAAGCAGCTAGTATCCCTGGAATTTGGTGGGCACTTGCTGATCAAGTGGGATCAGGTTGGGGTTTGTGGCCAGGTGACAAAAATGGAAAATGGTGGTGGATTTGGTGTGGTCTTTGGGGCCCGATTAGTGTGCTACTCTGGATAGGGTTCTATCCACCAGCTTGATAAGACCAGTATGTTTGTTGATTCATGTAAAATCTTCAATTTCAATCTGCAATGGAGCCCTTTGAGTGATCAAATCCCTTCATCCTTCATTTGCGTTGAAACAACACAGTTGTCAATCGAAATTTCCAACTTTCTCTCTTTGGGGGCACGTGATGAACTGCAATATGATTCTAGGTTGTGACTTAGATATGATAGCCTGGTACTTGATTTGAATACCCCACTGACCTTATAGGCCTCAAAACCAAACACAATAGTCATTTTTGACTTGCAAAACCTTGGCAAACAATGTTGTCACCTGCAATGTTGCATGATCTGTAGTGCAACAGACCCAGGAAGATGCCTAAATTATATCATGTTTCAACTCTGTTTTTTCCAAATTTTGTCCTATGTGACATGCTAACTTTCATGTATATGATGCTTGACAGAATGAAGTTGTGGAATTGGTTAGACATACTCATGCAGTCAAACCTCTGCAAATGTCTTACACTTGTGTGATCATCCATTTTATCTAGGCTTGGGATTTCACTGAGTTGGTATGGGCTAAATTTCAAATCACAGTAGATTCCATAAAAATGAATTGGAGGGGTAAATTGACTGTTGGTCTACACCAGGCAAAAAGTTGAGAGTATTTGTGACATCTGTCAAAAATGTATGTATATATGTGCTATATTTGGTATCAGTGTCTTGTATCAGATAAACTGTGTGCTCCAAAAGGTGCTGAAGCACAGCTGGTTAAGCCGGCTCTTTTTTGCCTGCTCTGTACTCCTTTGTCTCCTGTCATGACTTGAGTTTGATTCTGCTTGTTTTTTTTTGGTTGTGTATCATATCATTCTTGCCCAAGTTTTGTTTTTCATTTTTTTGCTCATTGTGATAAAACAGAACAATGAAAAGGATGATATCAGGACATCATTTTTACATAAATCTGTTGGTGTTAATCCTACCCACCATTTATAACAATCTTGAGCAGAACAGTATAGGTCAAAAGAAGCCATGGATTGGACCACAAGACATAAGGCCATTTCTGAAAAACTGCTTGCTAGAAAAATTTCTACAATTTAGATAGTTTTATGCTTAAGATGATTATTCTTCAAACACCAATTACATCACCTAGACCATTCCATCTTGATCATCAATTTTCTCCTTTTTCTATCATTTTTCTTTTTCTCTTTGGCAGTGAAATCATCATCATTTCCCTCATCATTCAAAATCCTCTCCTTGATTGTCCTACTTTGATCATCATTTTAAACTTTGAAATCTTGTATTCTTACTTTCATCATTATTCTTCTCTTTTTCCAGTTGTTTTCTTCTCTAATCAAACAAAAAAAATTGTCCTTCAGCCTGTGTGGTGGCTGGGCACCTATGAACAAGTGACTTCATTGTCAAAATTAAGCCTTTCCCTTTCTTCCCTTATGTTGATTCCTACTCATACTCTGTTTTGAATCTCATTTTCATCCTTTTGCTCACTCAATACAATGCCAAAAAAGCAAGAAAACAAGGGTTTGGGCTTCATTGGTTGGGAATACACATCATACTGAGCATTAAATTTTTTTCACCAAACCTTCAGTCATTTTTTGAGCCAACTTTGTCAGTGACACCTAGGAAAAAATCTACAATGGTGTTTCTTTTTGCAAAGGTGAATTGGTCCCCTAGATAGATTCTAGTCAACATACCAACAAAAAAGCTACAGTTTACTTTGAATTTTCTTTATCATGTAACCAACAAAACATCTGTTTTTGCCTGTATTTCTGTTGAATCATATCAACATTGCTGGGATGAACATGAGCAGTCTTTGACCCCTGAAAGTTTTTAAACACATCACCCTTCTAGGAACTTCATATAGTTTTTCCAAATCTTTGATTGTCACCCAATTTTCAATAATGTCTTGATGATTGATGTCATGGACCTGGAAGAATTTTTTGGACTTTCTTTCAAAAAAAACCTTTTTGCAATGATACCAACAAAAGATGGTCTCCTTGACCTCCAAAAGCCTCAAGTCCAGGTATGAACAAATCAATTTTGGGAATCTTTTTTTGTTGGTTTGTTTACTATGAGCTATCCAGGGGCCTGTTTCACCTGGGCTCTGCCCTTAATCCATTCAACAAAACAATCCACATGATCTTCTCTCAGACTGGTCTTAATGCATAATTTTGTGGATTATGACCTAGATGTACACCTTTTTTTCGTGTTTTTGAAAGTGTATGTCAGATTGAATGCGGATTGATAATAAAGTATGAAACTATGACTGATATATTTGTGTAGGTTTGAAAGTCATCATCATCATTAACTATAGCTATGTGTTGAAAAATAATTTAAAGCAAAAAAAACAAAAAAGTTACAGAAAATTTATCAAGATTTAAAAAGTGAGACAAAGCAGAGAAAAAACAAGAAAGAGGTTGAATTGATCCACTGCATACTTCTTTTGTTACATGATGATCTACACAATAAATTCTAAAGAGATGAAATTTAAAAAAAACTTGACAGTCTTAAAAAATTTTGATTGATTATTTTTCTTTTGCTTATATATGATGGGTTGAGTCCGAAATCTATTCAAAGATGATTGTATTCTGATGATGATGTTTTTATCTATGCAATATCAATTTGAACCCTTTTTTGTTATCTAAACCTTTGAGCATATATTGCTTATATCATCAAATTGTTAATAGTATTAGGCCTCTGTGAGGCCTCTATGATTTATATTCCTAAGATCCTTATCCAAATTCAAAATTTGAGATGCTATAAGAATTCAATAATCCAAAATCAGTTTTCAAATCCATTTGGTTCTTTAACTACTCAAACAGAATCATAAAAAAAATCAAATACCTGTTTGTTTTCTCAAATGAGAATGATCTTCCAAAACATGTGATCCTTCACTTATATCTTTTCATCTATAAATCATATCCAAATCAATTCATCCAATCAATTAAGTTATGTAATAGAAATTCATTCTGTTTTCATTGATTACACTAAAACATATCATTATACATACCTTTTCCCAATTGATTCAAATCAGTTTGTTTAAAGAAGAAATTCATTAATCTGCCTAGATTGGTTTGTCCAATTGTCATCTCAACAGCTTTTGGCATTTCAATCACATGAATCAAATCTTTGTCTTTTGAGATTTGAGTTGAGAAAGTTTGATGAAGTAGTAGTAGTAGTAGAAATCCTAATTGAAAGATGAGTTTGAATTTAGAATAAACTGATAACATTTTAAATCTTCAATTGAAAAAATCCAATTAATCTTCTTAGATGATCCTTTTATTCTCAATGGGATAGATGTGGAATAGCTTGAGGATTGAATTCAGAAGATGATGATCAGGCTTGAGTTTCGATGAATGATTGTTCTGATGATGATGATGACTGTTAATCAAGTCTTTGAGTTTTTTTTACTTTTGATTTGATCAAAAGTGAATGAAAGATTCAATGATGAAGATAAGAAAAGATAAAGAAAGATTGAATTGACTATAAAATTCATAAAATCAATCCAAACCTTTTGTTGAACTTTTTCTTTTAGCTCAAAAAAATTAATTCAAGATCTTGAATCTCAAAAAACACTTCTTGCAAACAAAGAAATTCAGAAAAAGCCTCTTGTCTTCTGAACCTCTTTAAAGTGTTTCAATGATCAGTCTTGATACATCTTCCATACCTTCAAGTTCCGAAGTCAATTTCAATTTCTTCGATGAAGCCCTTCATGAGCTAGATTTTCAATCGATCAAACGCGTTACAATCTCATTCTCTTATCCGCATCCTTTATACTTATATTCTTCTGCTCCTTTCCGCAACATTTTTGGTCATCTGCGAGGAACTTTGCATTTGAGATGAAGGATCAAATGAATCTGATGTCTGTATTGAAGCTCAAGAATTTGATGCAAAATGATAATCGAGTGAAGTCAAGAAGAAGGAAAGTAAACTTCATGAACTCTTGACCGTCTTACATACTCGCGCTCTGGGATTCACCATCTATGACATCTGGACTACATACCCCCTTCAGTCCATTCTCATCCAGACACCATTTCAAAGCTTTGGCTTCTTAAAAACACTTACTCTCTCTGACTCCTGAAACTCATGAAAGATACTCTGTACTAACTCAATAATTGACAAATGAGTAAAATGAGAGTCGTCTTTTTCTTTTTACCTCAAAAGACCACAAAACATCTGTTAAAGTTGAACACAGTCATCTTCTCAATCACCAAAAATGAAATCCAAAACTCCTTTCGGCGCGTTTGTAATCTAATCCAAATCAAATGATAATCTCAATGAAACCAAAAAATTTAAACAACTCATCATCTAAATGATATGTAAGATCAGATCAAAGATTTCATTTCAGGAAATCCAGTCTTCTTTTCAAAAGTTCATCAACTAATCCACTTTCTTTAACTTCCACTTCATTCACTCCAAACAATTCACTCATCGATTTCCAATCTTTACTTTGTTGGATTTTACTCTTCATTTCTTTACGAATCGATTTCGCGTTTTTGAATCTTTGATTATTCATGGGTGTTTTCACATCCATAGTAGTCAAACAATATCTATGAACCCCAAAGAATACAATGATCGATTAGCTTGGTTCATCATCATTTGAGAAGAGATGAACAAAACGATTGAATTTCACTTTGCGTTAGCATATCCTTGTCCGGTTACCAAACCAATCTTGATGAACAAAGGTATAATTTCAGTCACAGGATCTAAAGGACCATCAGACCTAAAACAAGAGACGTTCCTTTCTGCACCTCTAGCAATCATCACTCTTTCAACCCCAGTTAAGGATTTGATCTTTTCCATATCTTTAAATTCAAAACAATCACCATTAGCCACAACAGGTAAAGGTCTACTAGAACTCCTCGACTCATTGACCGTTTCAACTATCTCTTTCAATCGGTGTAGTAGAGCTGGTTCGGTTGATCTCATAAGTTGAGTACGACAATGTACGGTTAAACAAGAGATACCGGTTGCACTAATCTTCTTGACTAGGTTTAATGTATCTTCTTGGTTAGGTAAGAGTCGGATCTTGGCTGAGATTGGATGTGTTGGAATGTTTTGAACTAGATGAGAAGGATCTGAACAGCAAAGAAAAGATGGTTTAGATTCAATTTAGGATAAATTACTTTTTTGATCAAAGGCAGTGAAGAGAAGTGAGAATTCAGATTGACTTACTCCACATAATTTCTCTGGTTCCTTTAATAATGCAGCACCCATCCCACCTTTCAAAGAAAAGTCCTAAAATCGATTTTTTTTCCCATCAAATCAACAAATCAGATCAATTTGGCAAAAAAGGATATTGTTATAAAAGGGTTAAAATCTGATCGAGAATTGGTCATTCAAAAAAATTTGACGTACCTTTGGACATCCACAGTTTAAATCGATCCCACTTACATCCTGTAAAACAGTTTTTGCGGCTTGAAGTGCTAAATCTTTATTAGAACTACCGATTTGATAAATCAATCGAGATTTTCTAAAAATCCAAAGAAAAAAATCAATTCAAAAAAAATCAATCAAGTCAGAAAGAACAAACTGTTAGAAAAAAAAAGGAAGGATGAGTTTGATTTACTCTCTTGGATGTGTTTGCCAAATTGAAGTCATTCCATTATTTTTCGTATACTGTATAGTTCCAGTTCTTTCTAATTTAAAATTTTCGAACAAAACCCCCAAATGAGACAAAAAAAACCCCAAAACAAACCCCAAAACAAAAAAACATTCTTTCAACTTAAAAATGTTCAAAGAAGAAAATAAAATTCTCATTTGATTTCAAAGAAAAAGAAAGGGTTTACCATCTATGATTCTTTCTGATCCAATGATCGCTTTATCAACAATTTCAGGTCCCCAAACCAGTTCAGCTCCATATTCTAATGCCAATAATCGAGTGGTTACTAAAATAAATAAATGAACACAGAGTCATGATTGATGTTGTAGATTTGAGAAAAAAGAAATAGAAATCTAAATCAATAAAACAAAAAACTCGAATTTTGCATTTGAATTTTGAATTTTGGAATTTTCTTTGAGAAAGAAATCAATTCACATGTTCCAATTCTAACCATAGGAGCTAGATAAAGTCCAGGAGAAAATAAATTTGTAAACGTTCTTTCTAAATTCAACTTCTTCCGATCTTCTACATCTTCAATCTTCACCTTCAATCTTCTTCTTCACTTCTTCTACTCTCTTCTTTTTAAATCATCATTTTCAAGTCTTAGTTTTTTAGTTGGATGATGCTTCATCTGAGATTGAATTTGTAATCAGTTGATTTGAAGCTTCGATTGAATTTGATCTTGAAGAACGTATTCTTCTCATCTTAAAGATTGATGAATGAAATTGATGTTTTGAATTTGATGTCCATTGGATTTTGATCACTTGATCCGGTCTGGATCATGCCCGAAGACCTTCGGACTCTTTAGAAGCATATCTCTATATCCTTCACACACTACATATGTACAACCCACTCACACTCTGCAGTCTTCACATACAAACCTGTCCAACAGTAACCTGTGCTCAGTCACTGCACAATGGCAATTTTTCAATCCAGATCACATCATCAATTTTGATGGATTTACCCTTTTTTTGATTTCTCAATCCAAGACCCTTCTCAATAAACCTCTAATCTGAACAAGAATCTCATCTTTATCTACCCTCTCTGATCACTGTATGGCATTTTTTTGAAAAGTAAATTCCTTATTTCACTCTTTAAAGTCAATCATCATAGTTACATTCTCATTCAACTCAATCATGGTTCAAATCGGATCCATTCATGGCATTCATCATATATAATCCAGAACTGTAAACTCATCATGATGAGATCAATGATCTTGAATCAATAGATCAAACCCCCAATCCCAAAAAAGTTTGAAAAAAAGTTCTTATATAAATGATCAAGTTCAAGTAAAAGAAAAATACAATTCAAACTTCAATGCAACCAATTCAAAAAAGATAAATCAAAAAAACAAACAAACTTTTGTATATATCTTTTAAAAACCTCAATCGGATGTGAAAAGAGTTTTGAGAAGAAAAAAAACATTCCAAAAAAAGATCACTTCAATCAATTTTCTATATGGAAAGAAGAAAAAAACTCCAAAACTTAAACTTGTAAAAAAAGAAAATCACATGTTCAAATCGAATCGCACACATTTAAACAAGTCTAGAAGTCCATTTGAAAAGTATCCTAGTCTAAAATCAAAAACAAAAGAGTCATCACAAAGTGAACATTTTCTCTTGAAGATGACCATCTAGGTGATCTTCAATGCCTTCATCGTTTGCATTAACAAATCCTGTAAGCCGTTACTATTCTCATCTTTTGAACTCGTCGGTTTAGATGAAGCCGCTTCCACTGCCGGTTTGGAAGTCGATGCATCTGTAGGAATGGCATCGGATGTCGATTCTTGTGGTGCTGTCTTTGCAGACAGTTCAGGCTCAGGCACAGGTTCAGTAACAGATGAGGATACCTGAGATGCAGTAGCAGTTGCTGAAGGTCCAAGCTGAGGTGCTACAGACTCTTTAGGTTCTTGTTCAGTGGGAGCTGGCACGGGGGTGACCTGCTCGGGTTCGGTAGATTGAACTGCTAATGACACCCTATCGTCAGTGACTTTTACAAAGATGGATGAACACAACCTCGACTCACTTTTTGGTACGTCAGATGCAGCTTCACTTTCCTTATCTTCTTCTTCATCTTCTTCACCCTCCGAGCCATCTTCTTCCGCATCTGTGATGTGAAAGTAAACAAAGCGACCATCAATCTAGTGTTGAGCGATCACACATATATTCAACAAAGTAAAACTGACCATCTGAATCTGCCTCAATGATCGCATCAAGCTCATCCATCTCAGCATCATTACCCCAGCCATCTAACGCTTTCTTCATCTTACCCCATACGCCTGTCAATTCTTCTGCAGCCTCAGCATCACCAAAGTTATCGTTGAGCTCCACCCGCTTCAACTTAGATCCATAGCCAGTCACAAAATCCACCAACAAACCGACGACTTCCTCATCAATCTCACTACCTGATAACTTCAGTAACTCCAAATTCGAATTATTCCCAAGCTTCAAAGCCCTAGCAATCATCGCTCCACCCCTTGGTCTCAATAAACAATCTCCCAAGTTCAGTTCACGTAAGTTTTTCAGTTGAGGAAGTGCATTAGCCACCGCTCGAGATCCTTTCTCAGTCGCTGTGTTATCCCACATATCTAAGACCTCTAGTTTTGAACAACATGCCAAACCGATCATGAGAGGATCCCAACCGTGATTACGAAAATCGTTTTGAAAGAGTCTAACTTCGGTTAATTCACTATGAACTTCAAAGACTCGACCCCAAGATTTTGCCGATCCGTTTTCACATCTGTTCCGACCACATATAATCTTACGTAATCGACTCGGTTGATGACTTTGACGAGCCTTCAGACCGAGTTCATATAGAGCATCCGCAATCACTGTTGCACCCGCTGGACCTAGACCATTGTTCGCAAGCCTGAGTTCTTCTAAAGGTAAATGAGAAGAAAGAAAAGGGAACCATCGAATCCACACATCTACCACCAAAAGCGTTATCAGAAAGATCAATGATAGTTAGATGGTTGAGGTTCAAGAGTGAATTGCAAAGTGAGGATAAAGCTTGTGGGATTTCTGAAATCAATCGACCGGTGAAAATATCAGCTAGATCGGCTTCCTATCAAGAGAGAGAGAGAGAGAGAAAGGGAAAGATGAAGAACGTTAGCTGAAATTCAACCTTGGTGGAGTTTGATGATGAGAAGATGATCAAATGATTTAGATTTTTTTTGGGGGGGTTTTACTTACCATCAATTCTTTCTTTTCTTTTAAAATGTTTCCAAGTTCTTCACAAGCACCGATTCCGAGAGTGTTACCACCCATGATCACCTTTTTGACTTGATCATTTGATTTTAAACCGTCAAGATGAACCGAGATCTCTTCAGCTGAATCACATTTGAGACCTTGACCTTTGACTGTGAAGGTTGAAGATGACATTTTGATGGGATTGGATTGGATTGGATTGGATTGTTGTGAATGGGTTTTTGGTTTTCAAATTTGATCGATTTTGAATTGTAGACAGTATGCTCCAATGGGATGTCAGTTGTCTGTGATCTGTCTGTGATCTGTCTGTGAAAGTGAAATGAACCTCTCACCCATTGACGTCATCCATAAAGGTCTTTGAAGAAGGCTCTTGTTGAGTTCTGAGCTGAGTTCATCAACCATCATCAATCAATCTCACATCACAACCTATCAAACTCAAGATGCCACAAGTCAATCTTCATTCACTCATTCAAGCTACCTTCTCACCTCGATCTGCCTTTCAACTTGCTCTGGCTACCAACATCGGAGCTGGGATTTGGGTTTCCTTTGTGGGAGGTCTGATCATGTACAAAAACTTACCTAGACCTGTCTTTGGTAACATTCAAAAAAAGGTATTCTTCTTTCAATCTTCACTCTCAAGGAAAACCTGATTCGATCACTCACATCTGAGTTTTGTATATTTCTAAATTCAATAGCTCTTTCCAGCTTATTTCACTCTAGGCTCTGCTCTCTCTGCTCTTCTATTCTCACTTCAACTTAAATTGAATCCTACCTCTCGATCTCAACTCTTCAAACCATCCTCAAACTCAGCTTTCTTAATCCCATTCTTATTAAGCTCAATGACCATCAGTTCATTAACCAATTTACTCTATATCGGTCCCAAGACGACTAAGCTCATGCTCAATCGTCATACGTTAGAAGAAAAAGAGAAAAAAGCATATAATGATTCGAATGTAGGAGATGAGATGAAGGCTCTTAATAAACAATTTGGGATTGCTCATGGGATTTCGAGTTCACTTAATCTTTTTGGATTCTTAGTCCCTAGGTGTATTTGTTTGTCTTTGGGTTGGTGAACATGGTTTCTACTAATCGATCTTAACTGTTTAGTGTACCACCAATTCTTTACTTCTTTAGTCTTTCTAACATCAAAATCAAAAAAATCCAATGTTCTTTATTTATCATCTCTGTTTTTCAAGAGCTCAGGTGTTTTTCATGATACATCTAATTGGCATCCTTATCTCAATCTAATTCTCGTCTGTGAAATCTAACTGGGATATGTGCCCCTTTCTATTCGATTTATTCAAAATTGTCTAATGCAGCGCTTCAGTCTTTCAAGCCTCCTTTGGGTCTGGGAACATGCCAAATTATCACAGGGCATTGGTGAGAATGCTTAGAACGTATCTTCCATCAAGCTTTGTGAATTTGGAAGTATATTATGATGATTGATCATTGGGCCCATGATGTTCCAAGAGGCAAAATTGTCTACATATCATCATTCCAGAGCTTCCCACAGAGCTGGTGAAAATTCCTCAAACGTATTTCCCAGCAGGTTATGTGAGTGGTGATTTGAAAGGATATCATCAAATTATACATGCTGGGATTTTCAGTCACTATGACTCATGAGTTTACCTTGGGAGGAGCATCACGACACAATGTAGAAGTAGGGAAAGGTTGAGTTAACCTACTGATGATATATTTGAAAAAATCTCAGATCATGAGGAATAAGGACTTTCAACCAATCCCACTGGGAATTGAAGTCAATCTGACCCAATGTACCTTTTGGAGAAGGAGCTGGAGGTTGTGCACAACTGGTTAGTTCACTAGAGATAGAACATATCTTCGGGCAACAATTCTTCGGGATCATATACTTAGCTCTTTCGAAACCAAATCTTCCTCCCTCTCTTTTATCTTTTATCTTTTCTTTTAATATCCACGGGCGATTATAATTATCGAAGGAATCAAATTGACACTCACTGTGAATCACACTCGGAAAGCCGAGACTGATATATCCCGAATTCCTAAAAATGCATGTGTTTTGAATCGGTGATCTGCTGAAGGGATTAACATACATGCATCTTATTCTGCTTTGTGATCAGCTTGGTCCAGGATCTGAACCGATTGAGCGCTAGAAATTGATTCCCGAAAGATTACATAAAAACAAATGGTTGGGCACTGTCGTATTTCTTGATATCGTTTAGGTACATCCCAGCTTTCATCATGATCTTCCAAGTTTACACCCGTTATCATATAACGCGCATTCGGCACTCCTTAACGCGCAATTGCGATGATTCACTTTGACATGAGTGCTCTTGACTTACTTCAAGTCGGTGAGCAAAATGATGAAGCCCTTTCCTCCACTAGCTACCATCTTCTCGAGTTCTTCCGTGATTCTTTGACCAAGACAGATCTTCCTTAACTATCAAAACTTTTATTGCAAGATGTTTATCGGGATTGATGTGCCACCCGATTCGACCGTTGTGAATTGGGAAGCGATACGAACCTACGGATTGATGAACATCAGTCCACACCCTTCTAGGAGTCAGAAGACGCGCTTTCGTATTCTCGCTGGATTCATGATCACCATGACCTTACTCTATGTAGTGAATTTGTTAGAGGCTATGATCAATGGACAAATTTGGTTCTTCAAGACTAATAAATCGGGTTATATCAGACCAAATATTCATACACTCCTACCACTCCTGTCTTGCAGTTACGTGTATGTGTGAGTCTAGTTTGTTTCTTTTACTTCCAAGCCCTTTTTTTTGTATTTGTGAATGACTGATGAGCTTCCATTTGAGTTCAAAGTGGTTTTCAGCTCGATCGTTTTGCAAGAAAGGGATTATCATCATTATCTGCATGTGCCCACTATGTTAACTCAGTTGATCTCATACACATTTTTACATTTCGGAGTGGTGACCCGTAGTGAGTTGATATGTTCCTATTCTTCACCTTACTTGAACTTTACTTATCTTTCTTTACATTCGACACTGACAGTTTGGAAAATATTGGCCAGTTTGCCGACCACCTCAATCAAACTCAGCAATGCTCATCTTGATCATCAACCCTCGATCTCACCTCGCAAGTTCAACACTCTGATATGCATACTCTATATCTCTTTTCCTGTTGTCTTCCTACCACTACACTGTGTGGATGGCTTTGAATACCTTCAACGTTGGAAGGCTATGGTTTCAAGTCATGCCTCTGCTGGACAACCTGATCCTCTCCCCAGAACGGAAGGATGAGTCAATCTGAGATTCCAAGAGCTCAGTCAAACTGCTGAAGAGATGCTTCAGAAGTTACATGATCCCTACATTCGATCTTTCCTCTTGTGGCGAATCGCTAGTAGTATTTACATCTTTTTTGTCACCGCTGAGCTAGTGATCTTTACTTATGGGTCTATCAGGCTTGTAAAGGCTTTGGGAAAAAGGCTTCAAGTGATTAGTCATGCCAAGGTTCATGCTAATCAACTGGCAAAAATTAATATCCATCTGCAAGCTGAATCATACTACCTCTTCAGAGATATCGCATCACACTTCAAATCCCGATAGTCGAACTAAATCAGCAAACTGGTTTTGGCAGTGGCTTACTTCGAATGATGAGATCGAGCCATACGTATGGAATGATATGAATACCGTGGCATTCAGCGAAGTGAGGTATCTAGAGGAAAACTATGGCATCATCAATCGATATCGTAACATAATTCTTTGTCAATTAATTCTTTCTGGTTCAGTGAAGGTCTCCTTCTGGATCTTGGCCATCATCCTTGGTAAACATCCTTCCTCTATACATCTTATCACTCTACATCAACTGATTTCCATCTTTCACATCTTCAACCAATTTTTTCCATAGCTTTCAATCTATTTGGAATTCTTTACAATACTCCTGGAATAGAGATCGTGATGATAGTCATGAATGGTCAAGTTGGACTTGGGGAGCTCCCGGTATCATACTTGCACTAGTCAGTCACGAGTAGTTATGTGCCTATCAAACCCATAGGCTGTTTTTTTAAACCTCATCACTCCGTTTTTATAATTTTTCATAATCCAAAGATCACCACCTGTAGTACCTTTATGCCATCCCTTAGCGGACACCTCAAAAGGAACACGGTGACAGAAAACAAACCAAATCATCAAGACTCCTCACAATCACCAAAAACCTTCTCATGGGGCATCCCACTCAGATTCATCAGAGTATGTGAATTCTCTTTGGCCAGTCTGGTGAACAAAGATTTTTTTTAAATCAAATCTCAAAATTGTGTTTTGTTTGTAGTTTTCGATCCAAAATGGATTAAAGCCTTGTTTGAACCAACTAAGACCCATAGCGTCCTATTTCAGATCCAGATCAGATGAACGCGAAGTCGAATACGAATCTGAACGTGAAGCCGAAGGTGAAAGACCGATTGTGATTGATCTTTCAAACCTAAGATATGATGAGAGCCTAAGAACAATCGATCTGATTAAACTTCAAGCTTATTGCTTTGATGAAAAAAATCATCATGACTCCTTTGGAAATACAACTGATTTGGATGTCATTAAAGCCTTAAGGGCTCAGGATGGTCAAGGTGATAAGTAAAGGAAATTTGACCTACAGAGAAAATTGAAGCTCGGGCTTTGAAGTTTTGAAGATTAAGGTTAATAAGGGATCTGCTGGGATGATAGCTGTTTGTTCGGAAGAGGTCAAACAAGAGGAATAAAATGCAAGTCAAAAAGTTCACATCGTGTATATTTTTTTTCATGCAGGTAAAAGGATATCTTAATTCCGTTTCGCGTTAAATCGACAGATAATACTTGAGCCGAATATGGGTTTAGATTAGTTGACATCAAAGCTTGCCTAAATAATTCAGAGTTACTTTCTGCTCTTTTTTATGACTTGTATTTCCAATGTAATGAATCTTTACGAGGTTTTAGATCTATGTATGTTCTGAAGTGCCAGAAAAAAAACTCTAGATAATCAATCCATTGCTTCTTCTTTCACCACAACTGTCTATCATTTTTCAAAATTGTCTGTATCCAATCAAAAGTTTTAAAAAAAGTCTGGGACTTGAATCCCAGGCAGGTCTGTTTGTGATCACATGAACAAATGTACATTCCTCCAAATCCAGAAGATGTTTGCTGAAATTATGAAGCATCAAGATGTAGGAGAAAGAGATACAATGGACAAAAAGTATGGATTGATAGATTAGTACTTTCAGATTTATGACCTATTATAATTTACACTTTCAGGAAATATCTCAAAATGATTGCATCAGGAAGTTAGATGTAACAATTTTCAGATGAATTTCATGTTTAACTTTTGAAAGCTTTATGACTAAATCTTGGAAAAAGAATTGAACGAATCAGTCTTTTTTTTTTTGAAAAAAATACACGGATTTCATAAACACCTCATCTTCAAAGTTTTAACAAAACATCATCCATCACTCAAAATAATTCAAGCAAGGTACGAGTTCGGTTTACAGAAGTGGTTCGGCGTGTAAATTAGAGCTAAATAACCTGCATTGGTGGATAAAATATTTTCAAGTCAGGAACTAATTGATGTATCCCCAATCCTGTACTCGCTTGGTTTGAAGAATTACCTAGCTACTCAATACGGTCACTTGGATCAAAACTCAATGTAAGGAATTCAATTGACAAAGAAGTGGACCGATAAGATAAAAGAAAGAGAGCTCTGTGAGAATTCTAAAGATCAGGATGAGAATATAGAGAGTCAAACTATCTAAGTAAGTCCGAATATCATCTAAGCAACACGAGATGTCACTGACGAGCTCAACAAACTTCAAATCCATGACTCCCGCGCAATACGGGTGTCAAGAATCCAGTGAGTAAAACTCCACTTATGGACAATGAATGCCTTCTTGACGCTCTTGGACAATTGCCTTTTCTCTTATGTTTCACAACAATGGGCATCACTCAAAAGCTTACAATCAGGAGGAATGTTGGTTACCACTGATCATGGGGTCTTTGCAAAACCTCCCAATCAAGTTTGGTACTGAATTTGAGGTACATATGTGTTGTTGTATGAAGAAACCATTGGGTAAGTTGAATAAGATAGGATATACCAAAAATGTGATCTGTAAGGTTTTCTATGGTGGGTATTGCCATTGGAATCTGAGATATAATGTACAGCTATTCTAGAAATTCGTGTCCTGCTCAAAAACAATTATTTTTGTTTTTGTCGAGGATCAACAGAGATTCGAGCTAAAATACGTACAATACAGCCCTGTATTAGAAGTTTCTTGTTCAGTCGGGTGCATACCACAGCTGATACAGGGCTGTATTTGCTCTTAATTGACGTGGACCTTGAAGAAAAACAAAATAAAAAATCGGGACATGACATTAATTTCTAGAATAGCTGTACCATGTACGTACGTAATTAGAGATGTCTGATGAGTTAGATATCAGTGACAGTCTACAGAAGTGTAAGTAGTGTGAAGTGTATGTATGTGAAAGGTGAAGTTGAGTTTGAGTTGAAGAATGAATTCGATCGAATCTCAATTGAATTTGGTCGATCAACTGAAAAGCAGATAGAGAGTACAACATCTAACCCAAATCAAACCAACAAACAAACACTACATTCTCATCATCCCACATATCAATCATTCAAAATCATCAATCTAAGCCCTTAGGATGGGTGATCATTTAAAGGATTTACCTGAATTCTTCGAGGTTAGCTTGCTTAATCTGATCATCTAAACTTGATTCATTCAAACGAAGAATACATCAATCTAACTCATCAAAACGTGGATCGTTTCACTTCCTTCAATAGGTCGATGTAGGCGAAAGTCTAATTTCAAGAACTGAGACCTTAAGTTCATTTCGTGAACTAGGTCCACCAGATCTTTGTCATGTAGTTAAAACCACATCAAAAGTAGGAGCAAAACCTTCACCTGCAAGTACAGTTGAAAAAGATCTAGGAAGTTATCATTATGTTAGTGGTGCGGATGCAAGTAGTAGTGCTAGTTTAGCTGCTTATCTGTACGTTCTTTGATCAAAGATTCAACTTCGATTTTTGAAGATATGGGTTGAACTTATATTCTTGTTTGGGTTCAAAAGGAACTCATTAACTTATTCAATAGAGGAAAGTGGTAGTTGGTTAGGAGGATGGGCAGGTGGCAGTAACAAAGGTGGATGGCGAATCAGAAGTGGTTGTTATTGGTCAGCTATAAATTTACAACTGATCTGATCTTGAAAAAGAAATACTCATCTCCATATCTTATTCTGCTTATCTAGTTGTTTTAACGCCTTTTCTAGAGTCGACGTAAGAGTGGAAGTCAAGATTCCAGGTGGTGTTGAAGCTTATTTGATCGATTTGAGAGGTGAACGACACGAACCTACACCTGCGATTTGGACTGAAACCTACGTATCAGCTATTTTACGCGCCATTCTTTACTGCGGATGATCCAAATTATCGATTGGCAGGGTTTCGTAAAATAGATCCCATCACCACACCTGAAAGTGAGCAACGATTCTTGAGAGCTGCTGAAGAGATCTTTTTTAAAGGTAAGGAAGTTCCATAAGCTCACTGTGAAAAAGTCAAAGTAGTCTTGAGCTCATGGTTCTTTATTTCAGGTTGGCAACTTGGAAGTGACCCAGAAGTTCAAGTCGCGACTGTGATTTCAAACCACCTCACAACAGGTATAATGAAGTACTTTGGTGACGGTTTTAGGTGCACCATCTTCTTTCTGATCAGAAGACATGAATTAAATCATTGAACTTTGAATGTCTCATGCTTAGATGGGGTCCAGCTGTCAATCTTCTTGAAAAGCTAGCAGTCAAAGAAGCCGAGGTTGCGGCACTTTTAGCACAAGCGTATATCGGGATGAGTCAGTGAACTTGATTGAATGTTCTAGCAAGTAGACTCGAAATTGAAAATTGGGGTTTCTAACAAATCTAGATGAAGAAGTCAAAGCCTGTTCAAGTTCTCCATCACGCATTAGAAGAAATGCCACAATCTTATGCACTACTACATGTTCAATGTGATTTCTTGAGATCAAAGGGTGGTGAAGTGAGTATTCCCTCTGCTTTGAATGCTTCATTTGTTTCGGATTCTCATTTTCCTGACAAATGCGGTCTTAAATTTTTATCTTGTTGGAAGTAATCAGTATACTCAATGGGCCCTGAAACTTGCCAGGCAAGCGGTCAATTGCGCTCCAAGTGAATTCGTCACCTGGGCTAAACTTACAGAAGTTTATATTGAACTTGGTCGATATTCAGATGCGAGTTCTCAACATCCCTACTTGCTTCCCTAAATCTCAATAAGCTGACTTGATAGCATGATCGGATCTTAGGCTTTACTCACCCTTAACTCATGTCCGATGTTTACATATAACGAACGTGATCTTCATCGAATGCCTACACCTGCTCGTAGTCATCTACCTATCAAGGCTTTTATTGCTGAATCTCAAATCTTAGATGAAGATTCAGCACGTGATAATGAGGCGGATATCGCATTACTTCGATTACCGGCACCTTCTTTACGTGGTACATTTCAGAAAGCTTATGCTTTATTGACAAAGCTTGTGATCCTTGTGGGATGGGATGAGCTCTTGAAATGTCGAAGTCAGGTATTTGTGATGGAAGAAGAGTATCGACAGCAACGATCGATGAGTGAATCGACTAGTGGTCAGGGATCCTCATCCAAGCAGCGGTCTCCCCACTGTTGATCAAAATGACACGGGCGAGACGGGTGAAACAAGTCCTAAGAATACCAGGTCTTCAAAACGCAATAGTCCGACTGAGGAACCCATCCACTCGAATCCTCCTACCAGTCCGATTCCTACGATCACGGTTTCGATGTCAGAAGAACAAGCTGAGAAACCTTTAGATGATTCCACAGGACCCAGCTGAGAACGGTCAAGATCATTCATCTCCAGATGCACCTCCACAAAGCCCAATGGCACGTGAAGCACCAGGTGTGGATCGACCGATGGCTACTCATGTATTACCATCCACTGAGCCTCAGAAAGAACCATTAGGATTAGGAATTGACACAGGAGATCAATCGGTACCTTTGGTCAAGCCTGCACCTGCGAAGAATGCATTTATGAACAAGCGATTGTGTGAGAGATGGTTAGATAACTTGTTCATGGTACTCTACGAGGTATGTAACTTGAATTCACCTGGCTCTCGTTCAATTCGAAAGGCCTATAAATGACTTACAATTCACTTTCCAATCCATCGGCTCAACTTTTTAGGATTTACGAGTCTATACAATTTGGAGAGCAGAAGTAGCACATTTCAAAGCTCAACATATGCCATACCGAAAGACGGGAACCGAATGGGAAATCTTAGGAGATCTAGCCTTAAGGTTACATCATAAAGAAGAATCTAAAGATGCATATCAACGATGTTTAGATGCGAAATTCTCAGCTAAGGCTTGGTTAAAGTTATTAGAGTTTTATACGGATGAAGGAGATGTTCAAAGAAGTTTGAATGCTGCTATTCGGTTGAGTACATACCAACATCGGTGGTATATGGAAATGGCAGTTGAGTGTTTTTTCCTCTATCCTTTACAAACCTTGGGTTTTATGAATCTCTAAAAAGACGTAAATTGATTTTTTTTGTCTTCTGTTTGGGTGTTTAGTTTCCTACGGCTGTTGGACATCAATTGTTTAAATTGATTAAGCAGGAAGGAGTAGCTAAGATTTCGTATTCATTAGTTTCGATGAATTTACCACAAGTGATTCTAAAGACATGTATGCAGGTTTGTCCCTTTGACTTTTATCCTAAATCTTCTCTTCTCTTCTCTTTCTTTCGTTTTGCAAATGATGATAAGTACTGATTATGAATTTGATTAATCTTATAAAGGGATATTTTAATTATGCTCAAGTGTTTAGAGTTGAAGGTAGTGAATTTTAAAATCATTCACATCTTAGAAGAAGAAGAACAAAAAAAAAGAAAAGATGGCTTTCAAAAAAGGTAAAGAGCGTTTTTTTTTTGATTTGTTGATTTGGGTTATGTGTGTGTTTTTTCAAATTTGTATACAAAACTTAAGTATGATCATAAGAGAAGATGAGAAGTGAAAGAGTAAATTAAATTAAAAGAGAGATGTTTGGAAAAAAAAAGATAATCTGATGATCATCATATAAGGTTTTTTTTTCAAAGGGTTGTGTAAGTTGAGTTTGAGGGAAAATTGGATGTTGATTTTTTTTTGGAAAGGGTTGTGATTTTTCTTTTGGAGAAAAATGATGATCAGTTTAAAACAGTTGACAGACAAAAAACACTTGACAAAAAGATGAATCACTTTCTTCACTTCACCCAATGATATCCAATGGTTTTCAAACTATGATGCTTCTTGAAGGTCACAAGTCTTTTGTTGAAAAGAAGATGAGATGAAGATAAAGTTCAATCTTGAACTTGGATTCAAGGGAGAAAAAGAATTGATGATCTCTTTACTTTATTTTTTATCCTTTTACTCTCTTATTAATTTAATTGATGATGAAGTCCATCTACTTTGCTCTCTCAACACTCTAGAGAGACTTTCATCACTTTCGCTAAAATTCCAAGTATGAAATTTTTCAAAACCTGTTGGATACACTCACACTAATCAACTCTTTAATTAAATTGATGGTTTAAGTATAAAAAGAAAAAAAAACAGTAATCAAAACTTTACAAATTGTTCAATCGATTGTTATACATTAAATTTTCATTCAAAGAACATCACAAAGCTTTTGAACCAAGGAAAAAAAAACCCTCTTCAAACTTCAGAAGTTCTAGCAGCTCTCTTACTATAAAACATCCTCTTAGAAAGTGATGCATAATGAGTAGTACTATCAAGTGTAGCTGGTGATAAGTATTCTTCTTCTATCCCTGCTAACTTCAAAGGAGAATGAAGGTGATAGTTTTTGACCGATGCTTGGGCTTTCAAATAGCATATCTTGTAAAAAAGGACTTGATCAGTTTTACAGTCACTTTGAAAATTAAAGTGCGAAGTCCCTTACCTCCCGAAACGCAACATCAAAAGGGAAATACCCTTCTGCGTTCGAGATTGAAGCCGCGCAAGATGCCTGTATGTTTTTGGAAGCAGAACACTCGGTCAACAACCAGCAGAACTCATATCTTCAACAAAGATCCATTTAAGATAGATTTGATGACAGACCTTCAAGATTGCATATCCATCTGGACCCAATGCATCAAGATATCCTTCTTTCCCTTGAAGAAACGCAATCTCCTCTTCTTCAGATATAGGAGGGGCATGTTTATCAAGAAGGAACTCGTTTTGTGCGTCACTCGTTTTGTATGCATTTTCCCAACTTAACTCCAAGTGGTATTCGGTCAAGATTGGCTTCATTCTAGTGATGGTATTATTGGGTTTTTTTCAGTTTGACTATAATTGGCTTTACAAAATCAAATTGATCAACTTTAACTCACAAGATCATCTTATTATTACCACTCGCTGGTACATAATGTTCTTCTTCCTGTAAAGCTTGATCATTGTCCTGCTCGCCTGCAATCTTAGCTGCCATCTCTTTATGTTTCCCTTGTAATTTCTGTGTAGAATTTCTCTTCACACTACGTGAGATTGAGTTCATAGAAGTAATCATATAAGGAAGGTATGGAAAAGACAGAGGGAAAAACACAAACCGCAATCGCACGCTGCATGTGTTTGAGCACTCCATGCCAAACTCCGGCTGTCCCCCAATCTGTTAGGTTTGAGCCGCCCGGCTTCGGGCGTGACTGATCAAAGATCCGCTTCTGATGTAGAAAAAAACTACGTAGATCATCGTCCTTGTCCTGAGCACGGCGCCCGTGTGTAGCTTTGTCATATGATTCGTTACCCTCTTTGTATCGTTCAAAAGCCGTAGTGGCCGCCTCGAATACAAGATCTATATTACATCATTATGGACAAGTTCAAAATATGAGATGGACGTCTCCAGTGAATGAGAGTGGACATAAACCCAAGAAAATAATTACCAAGAACATATGTGTCTGGGTTGATGCTAACCGGCCTCTTGTATCCTACCATACATTTCTTTTCATTACGAGGCAAACATTTTTCGTATAAGGGAATCAAAAATTTGCCATTTTGATCGAGAGGGACACCCTGTTTGCGTAACTCATTATTGTATTCTTTTCGTATTTCTATGTCTTTAACTTTCTTCAGAACGAGCCCTGAAGTATCCTCATCGCAGTTTCAGAACCGCATGTCAGCGTGATAGGTGCGGAAAAGGATAACCGGAATGAACGACCCGACATACCACTTTTAGCCGCATCGAGGCACTTAACATAAATCCATCCCGTAGTACGTGTCAGTGGATGCTCAGCTCCTAGTACATAATCACACCTTCCGAAAAGAAAAAAAATAAGGAATCAGTGATCCTGTTGATCATGATCAATGTGAAAAAAGTCGACTCAAAACATTCCATGCGACATAGCATATGAAGCAAAGTTAGAAGAAGTACAGAGTCCCTCTATGAGAATCAACTGAGCCTTTTTGACAAAGGTTTCAGGATCTTTGATGTAGGACCTCAGAAGACAGTTCCCAATTGTGTCCGCAAGGTTACCTGAGTGTGAAGGTCAAGATGAAATCACAAGTCACATCGCTTTGAATAGAACAAGTTAGTCATAGATATCAAGCTGCAATCAACGTACGATCAAACCAATCTTCCTCTCGCTCCTCAGGATAATCATCTGGATTCGCATTTTGAAACTTATTAACTAATCTCTTGTCCCAAGTGACACATACTTGGTCCCCTATCATGTCGAAAATCGAAGCGCGTGGTTCACGCTTAGGATACACTATTTTCCCAGTATATTCATCGATTCAAGGCTTACCATCATAGTCACCTGATGAAGAAACGAATTTGTTGAGTCACATCGACTTATGAATGTAGAGATGATGACTTACCTCCTGAAAGAAGACTTAGTACCGCCTTATCCCCGAGAGTCGAACAAACAATAACATCAAAGTATACACGTTGCAAATGCTCGTTTGCTACCAGTCGTACCTTTTGAACATCGATTGGCTGATTGATGCAATGGGCATTTACTTCAGGTAAGGGTTGGTAACTTTCTCACAGAAGGAACTCAGAAATCTTACCGCCGCACATGGTGATCGCCATATCAAAGCTGGTCCGGACAAGACCCCATGACGACTTCCTGTAGAGTCCCTGAGTTATTCCAAATCAATCATTAGCCTTTCTATATGACTAACCTGGATCAATAAAGCGAAAAGTACCTAAATGCCGAAAACTGCAGAAAAGCTTCCCCTTTTTGTAGAGTTCCAGTCCTACCGAGGATGGGCTGATCAGGCGTGTGACAACTTTCTCCGGATCACACATCGGTACACTCACGGATCTGGCATTGCATAGACATATGCACTCAAACTAAGAGGGATGCTGAGACGACGCTGCAAGTTTGGTACCATTACCTCCCAGAACTAGAGACAAAGCAGCATTGATTCGAAAAGTTCTTACTGACCAGGTATACTACTTTTTCAGATCTTAACCTTCTCAATTTCTCGACCACCAGCCTGTTACTCACCGGGAAAGCCAGCCTCAAGCAGGCATAGAAGTTGTTCAATGAACATCTGTGGGTTGTAATGAGAATTGTTGAAGTCGGTCTGAGGTTTGATTCAAACTTTTATTGTTGATGACAGGGTGTCTGGCGGAAGGTCCGATTTATGGTGGGATCATGATGAATTTGACTGTCTCCACCATGAGTGAGAAGTGTCCGTTTACGATAGGAGGTGAGCGCCTGCTCCTTGGAGAGCGTATTCACCAGTTCCACCGGATCCGAGGTCTCGAATGCATCCACACAGCGTCTAACAGCTTCCTCAACAAGTTCTTCGAAGACTTCAATAGGTATGCCTCTTGAGGCAAGTACCTAAGGACAGACACAAGATCACAAATTTGTGTGTGGAGATGTCACCCACAACACTCAAGATGATTCCGACGAACTCTGGTGGCTAAATAGACTCACGGGCATGTTTTGTCTACCTAAAGTTGTGGCGTTCACGGAAACAGGAGTAACGACAAAGATTGAAGTGATAGGAAAATCCCGCTCGGCATTCTGCTTTCCATTGAGTATCTCGTATCTCGATCCAAATCGTAGTATCAAGTGGATTTAAATTCGGGTCAAGATACCACAAGCCTGGTCGGAAAAAGCCAAGAAATTAGTTTATGCAATACAAGCAGCAATATGAGCACATACCTTTGGCAAACCCTGCGAGTGTCACATTAAAGAAACAAGATGAGTACCAAATTAGAAAGTACGCTTGGTGTGGTCAAAGTTTATCGATCTGCTGAGATATATGATCATGCTCAGTAAAACTGACCTATCCGACCTTGGTATACCGCTGTTCTCAGATTCCACAAATAAAATTTCTTTAATTATACTCCGACTAAATGCAAAGTGTAATCCGAGTCTTCGATAGGTAGAGAGACGGCTCACACGGCAAGATAACTGGCTGAAAGCCACCTGCAGATGAGATCTGTGATGCGGCCACTCGACTGATTGCTGCCGCACCATCAGTCATGATCTCAGCTTTACCAACTCTTCCTTCGATAACTTGGCAGAAATCCCGAAGAACTCCCATGCTTTCCTCCTCGAGCTTAAATTCCTGGTCTAGCATATCATAACGATATGCCCTTGAACTTGAACCAAACCGTCTTCTCACCCTCTTGGGTCTGTTCTTTCCAGAGCTGTATCAGTGGGGAAGCGTTCGGATGTGAGACTCGCCCTAGACGCCATACAAAATCTGGACCTTGGGCGTCCAAACGTGAGATATTACCTCGAATAGCCGCTTGTGATAAGGAATCGGACCAGGAAATGAATGTTGTGGTCACAAGAAATGTTGTTAAAGTCGGAATCAAATACGTACACGGGTAGATAATTGAGTCCAAGAGCATCGGCTACGGTGTTCATGAGTTCCGGAGAGATCAGAAGGGAATTCGACATTAAGTCTGGCACTCTGGGTATATTAAGGATCGAATCAGTATCTTTTTGTCAATCATTAGAGTACCAATTTACCTTCGGATATTCTCAGGACGGAAAGTGATAGTAGCACTTGTACCAGAAACAAGAAGTGCACCTCGCGAGACCTAGAACACGCAATGAGAATCAAGCTAATTAGCTCGTATATGTGTACCATGTAGCTTATCATAGGTTAGTAAAGCAACAAATTACCCATTTGGCCAAGGACATGTCCTTGTTGCGCGATATGTCCAAGATCTCATTCATGAAATCTGCAACCGCCCTCTTGGACTGATCCTCAATGTGAACCATGTATATTCTGTCCTGTTTGATTTTTTTTTCATGAATTTATAGCCCGAAGAAATCAAGTGAGATGTGTTTAGACAAAAGTGCCTTACGTCTTTTCGCAAAAAGGTGTGGTAAACCCGATTGCCAATCCGCCACGGGCTAGTAAACAAGTCCACATAAGGTTTCCTTCTCGGCCCGTCCGCCTCCAAGTTCACGAATGACTTTCTCACTGAGTGTGACCACTAGAAACCTCTGAGCCCCATAAATACGATTGAGGGTGTTATGTTTGCAAAACTTGGGCGGACTGAGTTCAATCATTTTTTTATCATCTTTCATATCAACGATCAGATTAAATTCAAGTTTTCGTTGTAGTTCGGCAAATTCCATTCCATCATCCAGGCATTTTTCGAGTTCGAGTTTGAGGTTCTTCTCGATTTGAACGGGGTTGGGTGATTTCAATTTTTGACTTTTGGCTACCTCTCTCACAAAGTTACATAATTCAGCAGGATTACATGAATTCCAAGTGGGATCGATTACAAGTGGAAGTTTGAGACTCGGACGAAAGTTGAGGCAAGCTCTGGAAATTTCGTAAGTTCGGATCCAATCGAGATCACGAAAAGATGGATGATCGGGATAAATCTCATGTATTTTAGTTGTGGATTTCATGGAAGACATGTTGGTGAGCCAGGTATGAGAGGAAAGCGAACGATAGTTGATTCAATAGTTGATTCAATGGTCGATTCTGAAAGTGAGATGACGGTGAAGAGCTTCGGACAAAGATTGAGAGAAAGCAAGTTGAGAGAATCGATCAGAGTTCAAATAGATCGAATCGCCTCTACCGCCGAACCTTTGCTATATGCCTATCTTCAAGTGCACCCACCGATACGTAGATACATACATCCACTAATCTAAAGCTTGTCCTTTGATGATTCGAAACGGATCGGCGTTGTTCGAATGGCGTTGTATTCTTGAATGTAAGTCGGACACCATACTTTTGAATGTACATACGAAGTTCAAAGTTCAAAACCGAAATGAAAGGACAGGCGGCAACACACACCGTACGAGATTATGAAACATTGAGATATCTTGACGTAAACAAACAAACCCATATGACTGATGATAAGATAAGCTTAAGACGACTCATATGATAAGATCATCAATTTTGTAGATCACGAAAGTCAACTCGGCGTTTGTGCAATTCATCAGAGATTCATTTGCACATCCTAATTTTCCTGACCTGCATCTCATCACAAACGGTTCCTTTGTGTTTTACAAATTTCCTGCTCTACTCCCAGAGTTTTCATATGACGGCCCTAATCCGTCCCACTCAAATCTTATTTGAAGTTGCTCAAGTATTGTACAGAGGAAATCAGGGAGATTCAAAATTTCCTTACAAGCATGTTGAAGCACCGGTCAAGAAAAAAGTACAAAGGGATGCAAAAAACAAATCGGACAAAAAACACCAGAAACAAATCAAGCTTTCGAAATTGATTATTCTTTGATCCTATCTTCTTTTGACTGATGATGTGGATCAAAAGTGTTTCAGAAGGATTAGATGAAGATGTCGTCATCAATCCATCTTTCTCGATTCTGTGTCATTGATAACCGGACTTGAAGAAGAAAAAAGCTTCAGTAGGAAAATTTAAAGAAACTCTTTAAATTCTTGGCATGTTCGTTCATTTTGGTCTAAATGGTTTTGGATAAGCTTAACTATAAGCCCCTCACGAGTACTTAGAATGAAAGCACCGCCACCTGTTTGAATTGAAAACAAAGAATTCATGCTTGGCATTTAAGAGATATGTTCTGAGCTTTGTAAGTATTTTCTTAAACTTCAAATGATTGAAAAGAAGATGAGGTGATCATGAGAAATGGAAATCTGAACCAATGAAGCCAAATAAATGCCAAACCGAGATTCCCTTTGCTAAATTGATTTCAAATTCGATTAACATTTTGATATGATTTGGAAGGATGTCCCAAGAAACCTTACGCAAGATGTGGGTAGAAGCAGAGCATTGTCTGACCAGGCCAAGAGCTACGAAAGAATTTGAAGAGAGTGTAGGATCTTGGTGATTGAAGTCCCATTCTCATCCGAGCCTTTCAATCACAAACGCATTCTTTGCCACGTGATTCCACACGAAGAAGCACCAGGCAACATTTGTGTTGAGCATGTGGAATGAAGCTGAGTTGACCAGCAAGGCATTGTGAAATCAAGTTGAAGACACGTAGCCTATTGACAACATCGAGCTTGGTAGAGAGAGACTGGTTGAATGATGAAATGGTCAGAGATGAAGAGAGACCCTGAGTGATTTGAAAGAAACTCAATCCTGCGGGTCTTTCATTTTCGAAATTAGGGGTGCATACATTAGCTGGTGATGATGATGATGAACATGTGATCAGTAAACTCAGAAGAGTGAGAGAGTGATGAGTTGTGAAATTGAAGTGTAAAGTGGCTTAAGAAGTTTCTAGGTGTATGTCTTAGTCAGTCTCCAATGCCCATCTCATTCGAACCTCTCAATTTGGTTGTCAATTGCCTGTGTAACTTCACTCAGTGATCACTACCTACCACTTTAGTCACAAATCTCACTTACTACGGTCTACAATCAACCAGGAAAGAAACCAAAAGAGTCTTAAGCACATTCACCTCACTCCATTCAATTCAGGTCAGTCAAAGAGCAGGTTCATTCATATTTAATCCTTTCCATCCTCATCCTTTCTTCTCAATCATTCTTCCCATTCAGTATTCTCTTTACCTTTCACCTCATTTTTACTTAAATATATTAAAATCTTCTCAACCTAACCTCTATTACTTGAGTTTTATCGTCTTACAATCGAAGCTTACTTTACATTCTATCTATCTTCATCCCAGAACCCTTTTTCTATTTTCAAGATGTCTGCTACCGAAGCTACTACTGCTGCCCCCGCTCCTGTCAACGCTCCTGAGACTGTTGAGACCACTGCTACTCCCAACAAGTTCGACAATGTGGGCAAAACCGTCGGTGGAAAGGTCAAGTGAGTTGATGTACAATTCTCTTGATCGATCACGATTCTTATCGACCACTTTCTCCTATCTTCAGAGGTCTTTTCAAGGTCATCAACACCGCCGGTGAACACCTCCGAGGAAACATTAACGCAGCCTTGGTAAGATTCCAATCTTCTATGCCGCGCTGATTTCGATACTCATCTACCTCGCTACTCTTTAGGATGGTGCTGGTGACGCGATCGCGGGCCGAAAATCCGGTGAGGTAGCCAAGCAAAGGAGTTAACCCCAAGGCTCCAGTGGCCGGTGAAACTTCCGAGCCAGTCGCTCAGGGCTCTACTGTGCCCGCTGCTGCTGCCGCTCCTGCCGATGTAGCCCCTGCTACTGAGGCAGCTGCTACCACGTAAACGATTTCTTTCATTCTAGTTCTATGTAGCCTTTCACACCATCGACCAATCTCATGTTGTAGTCTGTATCAATCAATCTAATTAGCATTGGACCTTTTTCCATTTGTTCATGATCATCAAACAGTACTGCCACCAACGCTGCACCAGGTCAGAAACAATTTCCAGTTGGTCAATTCATCAACAAGAGTCTTAAGTAAGTTTGTACCCGATCACCCGAGGCTGTGCAGCTATGATGTCATAGCTTGAAACCTAACCCACCTCTTTCCTTTTCTTCCGCGCCTAGACGTACGGTCACTCTCATCAAGAATGTCACCAACAACCTACGCTCCAACGTTAACTCTGGTGTGGTAAGTAACCCTGCTGCATCTATATCCCGCGGACTTGAAGATTGACGTCATTCTTCATTTGCATCACAGAATGGCGTCGGTAACACTCTCTCACAGCAAAAGGACCGAGCCTCAAAACGCTTCAGCCGTGCCCCCCGTGCTGAGCCAGTCGCTGCCCCTGTTGAAGCCGCGTCGGTCGCACCAGAAGCACCTACCGTCGCACCAACTAATACGAACGCTGAGATTGTCCCTGCAACTGCTCCTGCTGTTCAAGCATAATTGATGTACCTATCCTAGCATGTCGATCTACGCTGATAACGAACCCCTTTACGACTACACGATTTGATTATACCCATTTTATTGATACAATCAAGCTCTTTGCGAAGTTTTTACCATACATGAATCCCCTTTCAACTCTCGTAATGCTTATATACCCTTACCTCCTCTTTTTTTTTCTCATGCTCTTTTTTATACAAAAAAAAACCTCATGTATATTTGATCTCACATTACGTTGTTTTTCTTTTCTTCTTCATTTTCTAGCCTCTTCTCTTGATTTCTTTGTGGTCTCTTCTTCTCGTTGTTGTTTCTTCTCTCCTTTTTCTTTTGGAATGAGGATACGTTTCAACGTGAAATTTGTGAATAGAAATTGATACCTTTTTTTGATCTTTGAAGTTTTTGAACGTGTGTACACAGACAGTGTAGTACGTAGTGAGCTTTTTTGTGAAGCTGAGAACTTTTCCGTGAAGAATTCGAAATTCTCCAATGTCTTTGAACGTTTACGCATATTGACATTGGTTGAAAAGGATGGTTTGGTCATTGCGCACCTCTTCTAGAAGTGAAAGTGTTGTATTGTCTTCTGACTTTGCTGACGAACTGAGTTATGACGTCATCTCACATCCTCATAAACTTTTTACGTGTCACGTCCAATCACAGATTACCAAATTGTCGGACATCTAGAGTCTACTCCAGTGGAGCGACACTTTATTTCAATTTTATCAAGAAGGGACTTATAATTCAGGTCAATATGAGGACAATGTTGAAGACCAATAGTGTCATCACTTCTTGAGCTTCATAGAGACCTTATCTAAACCAAAAAAAAAATCATTTATTTCGAGAAATTTATATTTCAAATCTGAGAATTTGAAACAAAAGAAATCATAATCTCAATGAGTAAATGAATGAAAAGAAATGAATGAAAAATGATGATTTTGTAAAGACAAAGTTTTTTTTTTCTCCTTTTTTTTTCTTGTTTTAATAAGGATGAGATCAAATATGTCCAAAAATTCAAATATGATGTTATTGTTTAAGAGTCAAAACAGGTTTTTTTCAAATCAAGGGAGAGAGAGAGAGAGAGAGAGAAAGTAAGAGAACAAAGTACAAAACATCATAACTCATCTTTTTTAGAAAAAGAATGAAGATCAAAAACGAAAATCAAGATGGATTACATAGACTTGATCACTTGAGAGCTAAACTACGTCTCTTTTGAGATCGATGTAAAGGTTGCACAACAGTAGTAGTAGAAGAAGTAGTAGAAGAGGAAGAGGAAGAAGCAGATGAGCTACTACTCGTGCTTGTTGACCGTGTTGATCCAGGTAAGAGAGAGTTAGAAGTACTAGAAGCGTTTGAGGTAGCATTCGTATTCATCGGTGATCCGTTTTCGACTTGATCTAGGTTGATTGGATGAACTTTTGAATTACTGCTAGATCCTGATTGAGATCCATAAGGAGCATGGGCAGACGAAACACTTGATGAAGCGTTGGCAGAAGCGTTGGCAGAAGCGTTGGCAGAAGCGTTGGCAGAAGCGTTGGAAATCGTAGTGTTGTTAAGCATAGGAGACGAAGTACCCTTCTTCTCACATTCCTTACATTCATGAACCGGAGTAGGAGCATCGGTGGGGAAGGTACTTGTATCATTTTCGAATGGAGATGGAACATCAACGCTCAAGATCTCATCAGAACCTTTAACAGAGTTAGGTGTGGTAATAGATGTGGTGTTTTGTGATGTAAAGTTTGGATCAGGTTCAGTCAAGTTAACACCTGTTAGAACAATACTGGATTCACTCTTAGATGAAGAAGTAGATTGAGAAGCAGAACTTGAATTTGTCACTGAAACATTTCCTTGATTTCCTTCTTCACATTCTGTACCGTTCAAGCCTGAGTTAGATCCTTGATATTCAGTAGGGTTCTGTAATGAACTGTTAAAGGATTCGCTCCTGTTCTTAGGAAGGTATGAATCAGATGTGTATGAAGATCCGGTAGAGTTGGTCAAATTCGTAGGGTTCGATTCATCATCGTATGAGCTCATGGGCGATTCAGGCGAATTTGATTCAGATGAGCTTGTTTCAGGTAATGTCGAGTTGATGGTTGCGTAAGACTGATTCGAGCCAGTAGATGAATTGATTAAGGTGTTGGATGCATAAGTTGAGTTCTCTGGACTGGATGAATCAGTGCAGTTCTCACTTCCTGGAGTAGTCGTGTTGTCATGGCTGTAATCATCAGTAGAGTTGAAGGCAGATGTTCCGGTGGATGAAGAGTTGTTGGACAACTTGTATGAATCACTGGGAACCTCAGTCATGATGTCACTCAAGTTGGTGGGATTGGGGGGAAAACTGTCAGTGCTACTCTGGTTATCGTTGGGAACGATCGAATCGTTTGAGTAAGAGGGTGAGTCGTTCAAATCGGTAGAGTTTGTAGTGTATTGACTGGTTGACTGCCAAGAGGTACTAGGTGTGGGATTCGTTGACTGTGATGAAGTTTCATTGCATGGAACGGAGCCAGTTTGGTTATTGGTGAAATCAACAGGAGCTGACGACGAGTTTCCTGAAGAAATTTGAGGAGTCTCTTCGTAAGGACTGTCGTCAGACTGCGATTGAGAGCCGTAGGACGAAGGAGAGGGCATCTCATCTCCTGAGGAATTTGGCGATTGGTTACCGGTACTGTTTGACTCATCTGGGGTAGTGTTGAGTTGGTCTTGACCGTCATTGCCGCTGGATACTTGAGGAGACTGTTGATCAGTGACTGGAAGATCAGAGTTGGACTCTGTTGGCGAGTTTTGCTGAGTACCCGGGACCAAAGTAGTGAAATCATGGGGATTTGTTCCGGGCTGGTTGCTATCTGATTCAGTGCAATTAGATGTGCTTGGCGTAGTTGTGTCAATCGGGCTCGTGACTTTAGGAGTAGATTGACTTTGATCATTGTTTCCACTAGAGACCTGGGGAGAGTTCAAGTCAGGAGTGTCCAAAGGACCGGAGCTGGAGCTCGTTGGTACACCGTTTTCAGAGTCAGGTAGCGGAGTAGTATTGTCGCTTGATTGCGAATCGGGACTTTGATCGTCATATGAGGGGTACTTTGCAGGAGAATCATCACTTGTCGGGTTAGGGTTACCAGAGTTGGAGTCGTTTGAGTCTATCGGTGAGTTAGATGGAATGTGTGATAGAGGGGTCACGTTCCCATCTCCGCTCGTCACAGCTGGGGTGGAGTCAGTTGAATTCTTATCACAATCGTCAATGGGTGATGATTGGTTGGTTACAGGACTTGCACTGTTCATGTCTGGTGATCCAGGGTAGGCAGAGGGGCTGGGACTGGCGTCTGAAGGAGTTTCCGTGTTCGTGTCTTCACCGTCAGGCGAGCTCGTATTCTTCATGTCCGGCGACCCAGGGTAGGCAGAGGAGCCAGGACCGTTTGAGTCTGATGGCATGTGTGAGCCTGTGTCGTTCATGTCCGGGGAACCGCTTCCGACTGTGGGATAATCAGAAGAGTTGGGGTTATTTGAGTCTGAGGGCGTTGTCGAGTTTGCTTCAGGACTGTCAGGTGAACTCATGTTTTCCATGTCCGGGGAGCCACTTCCTACGGCGGGTGGGTAAGAGGGACTGTTTGAGTCTGATGGCGTTGAGCGGTTTGTGTCCACTCCGACGGGCCGACAATCAGGCAGCTGACCAGGGTAAGATGCCGACGCTGATGCTGATGAAGATGCAGTCGCAGAACAATTGCATACAGAATTCTCGTGACTCGAATTTACATCAACCTTGAGACTTGGAGATCCCATCAAGACGTATTCTCCAGATAAGGATGAAACAGGTTGAGTCATGAGAAAGCCAGAGTTGGAAGTGGAGGTAACGGGGTGAATGGTAAAGTCTTCTGTGGAACTGTTCCTTGAACCGATCACGACTTGAGAAGGTGTCAAGTTCTGACGTGAAAGCCAGGAACTAGAGTCTACGAAAGAAAATAGGTTGAGAGACAGTTCGCATAGATACTAGCATAAGGACACTTGCGAAACTTACAAGGTAGCTGCACTTGAGCTTGACATGAGTCATCCGCATCGGTGGAAGTGATATTATGACTCCAAGGTGCTGATACAAAGAAAAGATACGCCTCAGCGTTTCATGCGTGACTGACAGTATGATAAATGATCACAAGACTTACAAATGACCGAGTAGCCTTCCGGAAGACCTTTGACAGGCGCTTTTTGGATATCGGCGGTAACAGTGAATTGGGTGGAAGTTCTGACTAGTATACGAAGTCCGTCAAACCAAACTCCGATTTGAAGAGGAGGTTCTGGAGTTCCGAGGGCAGATGTGGGGGCATTCACAGTCCAGTTGGTGACCCCAGCTGAAGCAGAAGGAAACTGGATGAAGACGTTTTGTGACTCGTCGGTAACGCGTCCCAAAAGCATATACTCTCCGTCGGCTGAATTGAGGCCCATGATACGGGCGTGGTTCTCGTTGCTATTGAGTTTACAGAATTTGAGAACATCGTAAGGAATTGTGGGTTTAAACTGGTATTGCTGGGAGAATCTTTTTTCAATAGAATCTGATCTACTCACATCTGAACATTTGCTCGCTCAGTATCAATGACCCAACCCGCACGAGTAGCATTGTATCTTCCTAAATAAACGTTGGAGACTACAATTTCATTGGACTGGAGTTGATCAGGGTCGTACTTTGCCTCCAAGTTGACGATCATGTCATCGGATTCTGATTGACCATCGTCCACTTGGACTCTGTATGAATACTTGTTCAATGCCACCCAAGAACCTGAAAGCCCAGTGGATGAGCTATCAGAGGTGGTAACATAATCTGCTGTAGCAGATGGATGGTTGCGTGTGACAATGATCTTATGGGCCGTCGCGGAGTAGGCATCAATGGTAAGCTCTTGAGATACCTCCACTTCGGATCTTGTGTTCTGAGGTGGTAGAAAGCCGTCAGTATTTTGAGTGATGCGCAGAATCAAAGATCTTGTAGCTTACTTCACCAGCAATACTGAACGGATGTCCAAAGGACACAACGGTCGCGTTGGCCCCGGCATGAACCCATTTCCACCCATAAGCAGATAATAGGAACAGGCGAGAATAACCCTTCATCTTGGATCAATGGAAGGTGATGTCGCTAGCAGAATGTGGTCTTCTTGGTATTTGTTCGCCTCAAATTAATGTAGATATGAATAATAAATGAATGTGTAAATGAGTGATAGTGAGAATGAACGAATGAGGATAGAGTGGATTACTAGAATGTTAACGCTAGATATTGCCGATAATTTGACTTTATAAAGCAACAAGCAACAGATAAATTAAAGGATATCGACTTCTTCGACAAAAGAATGAATTATAAGCCTCAGAGTCAGAATGGGGAAAAGAATGCGGATTGAGGTGAGCAAGACTCTTGTTTATATACTTTCACAAAACCTTCCATTCAATCGATCCACCCACGTTGCTCACCCTTGTCCTGGCTCTGCGGTTTGAGAGAATTTTCTCGAGTCCATCATGAATTTGGTGGAAGATCGAAAACAGCAGCAAGAGTCGCAAGTTTCTTTGGTCTCAGCGATACATAAAAGTGGTAAAACGTAAGATATACCTGGTTGGAACAGCAATAGTATTGCTGACCGTCAGCGACCTCGGCCTGACCAGGATCCAAGGAATACGCTGCGTGTAGTTGAATTGGATGGCTCAAGAACGACATTCCATTAATGATGAGCTCCCAAAACAGTGAAACAAAACATGCATGAGTTGAGCATGGGGGGGTTTGTAGGGTCTTGTGAAGTTGACATTTACCTTGTCGATGACACTCGAGCGAGTGAGCAGCTCCAACAGTCTGAAATTCGAAACAAGAGCCAAATCGATCAAAATTCAATCGACTCGGATCATTTTGACGAATCAAAGCTGGGCTGCGAATGCCTCCTGCTCGTTGTCTTGAAGATGAGACAAAGTTTTGGTATGTATACGATGAACATCTGGATAGCTATCTCAACAAAAATGAGGCAAAATGATCAAATCGGATACTGTACGCTGAAGAAACTATGAATCCACCGTTTCAAGGTTCATTTCGAAAAAGTTCCTCGAACCCAACGCTACGCATTCGACTGCCTGTGATTCGTCTTGGACCCTGAAAAGCCCAAGCATGTTGTCCAGACTGAACTACTTATAGAACACCTCGACCCAACATTCGCCATTGTTGTCAAATCGTAACATCTCAATACGAGAGGCCAAGATGATCAACACAGGACAGACTTAACAAAGTCTACTCACCGCGCCACTTGTTAAGTTGGGACACAAAAGGCTTGTAGGTCGTCAGCTCACATAAGGTTGCGGTTGGGGTGAGGGATCAAGAGTCAAGTGCTGCATCGACAAGCAATCTCAAAACTTTAGCGCAGGACCGTTTTGAGCTGCTAGCGCAAGTGTCCCGACCCGAAAGGGATGCTAAGCATCAACGATTTTGATCTGACTTGATCACATGCGACTTTGGAACTTTGAATCATTGTTCAAGAGCCAAGTTAAGTTAACTGGCAAAGGGAAATTGAAAAACTGATCACATAAAACAAAACTCTGAGCTCATGCCACTGCGATTAGGCTGTGCAGCAAGGATAGGAACCTTCGAGTTTAGACACTCGCCAAGAGAAGAAGTAGCTTAGCCTATGGTGTTAATTGAGTCAAAGTATCTTCATCGTTCTCCACAGCTTCTCGCATGTATGATGTAGTAGGCTGGATCAAGAGAAAAGGTCTACAAATTTGCTAAACACTCGAAATGGTATACAGTCATCTCTCCAAAAACCCATACCATTTTATGGACTCCAAAAAGTATGGGTTTTCATGGAGTATGTCTTACAGAGATCTCTCTGATAACCCATAAACTCTATTCTGGGAGCAAAATATGGGTTAGGAGAGAGATTTTTTTAAAAAAAACAATTTTTATTTCAAATCAAAGTAGAACAAAAGGCTTGGATGAGAAATAATGGTTTAATTGTGACTGAGTAATTCCCTTTGAGCGTGCAGCACTGAACTTTTGCAAAGCTTGGCAAATGGCTTTTCCGCAAGCCCTGGCTTCCTTGCATTCTTCACGCCTGAGGTAGGCCATCACAACATCACTTGATTTTAGCAAGTTGGAATATGATGGTTGTGGAGGTACTTCAACTTCAGTATGCTCAGGTTGAGGAAGACCTTCATTGCTGTCATTTTCTTGAATTGATTGGAAGATTTCCTCAGGTGTCCAGGTTTCAAGGCCACTTCCATGCTCACCATGAGTATTTAAGAGCTTGCTGATAGACATCATGTTTGTTTTGTGAAAAATGTGTAAGGAGACTAATTCTTGAAGGTCTTGCTTCAGATCTTGATGAGCAAGATCATCAGTCAAAGGCTCTGTGTTGAGATTTGCATTGGCTGAGTTTGAATCATCCAGCAAAGATCCATTAGAATTTTGAGGGGAAATGATGCCTGCCTTCTTGTAACAGTTTGAAATTGTATCTTGAGTTACGTCATGCCAAGAGTTTTCAGCTTGCTCCATAGCAGCAATTTGATTGATTTTGAAAATTGTTGCAATGGGGACTTCATTCTCATAGCGATTGATGACATAACTAATGTATTGAGATCTATATTGACATTTCCATGATGTGCATATGCCAGCATCAAGTGGTTGAACATGTGATGTAAGGTTTGGAGAAAAAACTTGAGGCAAATACTGGTAAGTTTGTACTTGGAAGGTTCCTTATGACCATGACCAGAAAAATTGTCAACTAGCAGTAATATAGAACGGCCTTCTTCTGATAGCTTGATGTCCCAATCTGTAATCCATTCTGAAAACAATCTGTATGTCATCCATGCCTTTGCATTGCTCCGGTAGTAGTAACCAAGAGATTTGCCAGACTTTTTGTTGAAGCAGACTGGACACTTGGATTTTCCAATGATGAATGGTTTGAGCTTGTCTGTTCCATCTGCATAACAGGTGAGTGCAAAGGTCAAGTGTTGCTTATTGCCTTTAACTCCTGATTGCTTCTCTTTAGAAAGAGCTTGATCCGGTGGCATTCTACAGTATGTGTTGAGAAATCAAGGCTCCTTAGCAAAACTCAAGAGTACATTACAGTAGAAATCTTCTTACGCATAGAACAATCCTCTCTTGTCCATGTTATAAATGTCTCTAGGATGGTAAGAATTGGTGATATCCTGGATTTGTCTTTGTTCTGCAATGACCGTATTGGGAGTAGCTTATCCAGCCTTGCCATGTCTGACTCTTTGTTTAAGGCCATTGCGTAGTTTGAACTTTGTCAGCCAGCCTTCACTCAGCTTAAGCCATTCAGACTGAGGCACTTTAAAAAGTGTCCACTTTGCTTGTATCACATCGCCGCTAAGTGGAAGTCCAGCAATGTCAGCCTGTTGAACCCAAGTCTGTACGGCTTCTGTTACTTGTGGATGTTCAGTCTCATTACTCCTCTTGATGTTGAGCCCTACACCAGACTTGTAACTATCTCTTAACTTTGATTCATTAGGTACCCAGATCAAGACCAGTGGTTGTGTAATGGTAACACCAGGAAATTTATTCTCAAAATGTTTTGCTGTCTTGACCTGAACTTGACCATTAGTCTAACACTAATATACACTGAGCTAGAGTGGCATTAGTACAAGTAGACTTTGATTGCTTTTGTTTTGAAGGATTTGACTTTGGATGGTTGGAAGAATCAACAGAAGGATCATTCCAATTTTGCTTCTTTGTACCTGTGTGTTAAGCAATGCATAGGTCTACAATTAGTGCCATGTTGGATCTTTTGGAAGTGTTTAATTGGAAGTGTTTAAAAAGAGATATTCACAAGGTTTAGCTGCAGATGGATCCACAAAACCCTTGTGCTCAAACTTATAAATCAAGAGTTCTAATGTCTTCAGCTCATCTTTGCTGAGAGTCTTGGCAGCATCAGAGACGTTGCTGCTGTTTTTTATTTTTCCAAGGACAAGAAACTCATTGACCATATTTCCAGCATTATCGAGAAATTCTTCATCTGCTTGCAATAGCACCTTCCCTTGGCTCAGAAGTTCACGCAGTGGACCCATACATCAATTGTTCTCAGATTTTAGCCAATTGTAACCTTCCTGAATATCCACCAGAGTAAGCTTTGTGAGCTCCTTCAGAAACATTTTTGGATAGGTGGTGGAAATTGAGTGTTGATATTTGTGTTTGTATTGGTGGATTGGTGACAAAAGTAAACTGTAGAGCTGCAAATGGAGATCTGAACTAAGTTTTTCCACCAGTCCCAACCTAATCCCACCAAAAGTATGGGTTTTTTATTGCTGGGTGGCTCCAAAAAAGCATGGGTTATGGAGAATGATAGAGATATGGGATTTTTGACCATTTCCCCTGCCCATAAAAAATATGGATGGAAAAAAGCATGGGTTATGTGAGAGTATGGCACATGGGGTATATGGGTTTTTGGAGAGGCAACTGTAGTAAGATTACAGAACATAAGCCTTTGGAACCCTCAAAAAAACTTCAAACAGCTGAGGAAGGGCTGAGCGATAAAAATTGGTTTGGGAATTAATCTTTAAAGTACATTCAAGTTCAGGATATGATGACTCGACTCAAAGTGAGATTGATTCCTACGAGCCGATTGGGTATTATCTGATCCAAGACTTGTGATGATACAATTTATATATTACAAGAAACTTAATTTAATTTAATTTATCAGACTGTTGATGAAAATTTCACTTCTTGTGATCATTGAAAGCGTTCCCCTCAAGTATGAGATTCCCACTCTTCAAAATTCAAATAACGTTCCTCTTTCTACACTGTGAGGTATTAAGATCGTCGGATTTCTGCATAATTAATGGGGCCCCATAATTAATCTATTCGAGTTGAGAGGAGAGAAGCCTATCATTTGCCGTTAAAAATCCATTATTGAAAGCTTGAGGGGAAAAGGGAGTAAGATTTTTGATTCCAGGAACGTTCTGAGAAAGTGCATCGTTTGTCTGACCGGGAATCTGAGGATTGGCAAGGTCAACAAGGCGATTTGTCGAAACAACGGCTGGTTTAACCAACGCTTGTGGAGTAGGTAATTGTTGCATCAAAAGCGCTTCAGGAGTAAGATCAGGCTGGTTTGATGGAGTTTGCTGAAGAGCTGGGGCTAACGGCGGTGGTGGCCCAATACCAGCCGCGAAAGGCGCTGGGGCGAAAGCGGCGGTGCCTGTAGGTGAGATCAAAGCCTCAGTGGGTCCCAAAGGTCGAGGCTGAGGATTGAGTGCACCAGGTACGGGAATAGTTTGTGGAGAGACAGTGCGCGATAAAGCTTGGCCCGGTGCACCCAAGAGGTATTCGCCTGAGACCATTGTCATGGGCGTGTTCATCAAAACACTGGAACCCGTCAAGCTGGTCGAGGAAAGCACTTGATAAGGTCCTTGTGAGCCAATTGGTCTACCCATGACCACAAGACTTGAAGGATCGATATTCCTTTGAGATAGCTGAGTGGGGATATCTAAACGCTTGGAAATATTTTTAACAACTTTGATGTCTCAAGGAAGAAGTTAAGGAGAAAAATTTCGCATACATGGCATTTGTAGGTGTGTGACAGAAAGACCTTGAGTTGAATCGGCCCTGATAACGCAGACATATTTACCTAAAGCAATGTCCGTTCAGCGCCTTAGTATCAGACAATGACGATGATCATGTCAAGACTTACTGGGAGTTTGGAAATTGAGTGGAATGGCTTGATTGGAGATGTTAGCGATACTCATTTGAATTTGCATAGGACCCGAGCTCCTGATCAATACCTTACTGCCGTCTTGCCATGTACCGATCTGTAAAGGTGGCATAATTGAATTTTGTGGTGGAGGTAAGACATTAAATTGATTTTGTGAAGAGGATCCGAATCGAAGGAATGGATTTGATTCATCGTTGGATTGAGTTGTCTGTCTTGCAAGAAGGATGTATTCCCCTCGAGGAGCAGAGATGGCATTTAATTCAGTCACACGCGCTTGACTGTGTTTCTTATTCGATGTGGGATGATAATGAATGGTAAGCTTCGAGTTCGGAAAAAGGTGATGGATTTGAAAGGACATCTTACCGGCGGTTTTCCGAACGGTCCATATCAATCACCCAGCCTGAACGCATCGGCTCATAGATTGCAAGGTAAACATTACTATCACTCACTCCACGTGAATTCAATTGGCTTTGGCTATAAGGTACTTGAAGCCGCATGACCAAATCATCAGGGTTGGCGTTTTCAAAGGTCATCACATACGAATAATTGTTAAGAGGGACCCATGGACCGCCGATTGGACTTCGCGAAGGATCGAGTGCGGTGACAAAATCGGTAGAGGGGGGTCTTTGATTCAACTGAACGTTGAGAGTATGACGATTAGAGGAGATTGCATCGACGTTGAGACCATCTGCGTATTGTACAACAGTGCGGCTGTTCTGTGAGTTGTGATGTTTGAAGAAAGGACATGATCAGACCACTTTGAGACTAAGAACTTGATCATGATTCAGTTACTCACGCCTCCTGTGAGCTGTACCGGGTTAGAAAAGTTGATGACATCCACCCCTTGGTTTTGTTGAGGATTTCTGTTTTGTGTATTGAAATTGATGTTTTGAAAATTCTGGCCTTGCTGATTATTGTTAATGTTACCGTTGTTGTTTTGTAGATTTTGCTGATTATTATTTATGTTGGGGTTGTTATTTTGTTGATTTTGTCCTTGCTGATTGTTGTTTGTATTTCCATTGGAGTTTGTTGTGCTTTGTACTGGCCTATTATTGTTCTGAGCTGCATTCTGATTGCCAATGTTACCATTATTTTGAAGCATACGTGATCGCAAACTTGAATTGATGACGATGGACCGCCTTCAAAGTACAAGATATGAGCATATGAAAAAAATGATGATCGCGTATCGGAGGAAAACGTGCGACTTACCTACGAATTGGAGCTGATGGTTCGTTCAGATTAAAGCTAACAGGGCGATTGTCGGCTGTAGGTCGAAGGTTGAAGAAATCAACGTTACCAGCGTTGAAGTCATGATGTTCACTTTGACTGTGCAGAGTATCAGTCGTTTTTTGAAGAAATGAAGGTGCGCCAGTGACTAAACGAGCTATGGAAGCTATCAAATGAAAGGATAGGTGAATTGAAAAGCTAGATGATAAAAAGATCATCATCGTCGGTTAAGGCTATCTTCCGGCCTGCGGAAGTGGATGATGATGTGAAGGAATTCAATTCCGCGATGGAACGTCACAAGCGAACGTGCAAGGTAGCCTTTGAAGACCCCTTGTCTGTCATCCAAGCTTGTTCAAGCAGCCAACTTCTCCCTAAGATGGGATCTGAATCTAGTCGGTTTTACCAATCTGAGCCGGATGATGCTTACAGACAACGTATCACTACCGTTGGATTCAAACGCCAGGTTGCCACGATGGCTCTTTCCAAACTTTAACTCTCCGCCAGATCAAATCGAATAGTCAGGACTAGGTGTCAACTATCGATGCTCAGCAATGCACTTACCAACCAGAAGTCGTATCTAGATGATTTCCGTCTGGTAGCAACTCCTCGATCTTGAACAATTAGCCCAGCTCAAGTGATGGTCGAAAAATCAGTGGTAGCATAGATAATCGATTGAGAACGTAGCTGAGTAAACGCATCACCGTGATACAGCCTGTGCCAGTCAGAATGGATCCATTTAGAAAGACTTTCACCACTGATCATGTTCTCATGGCGCTCAAGCAGGAGTCAGCTCTTTGAACGAAAGTCATCCCATCAATCAAAGTACCGTCGAATCAGACTTGCCAAGCTCTCCAGACCAGCCTCTGTAGGTCATCTGCCTCTAGGCGTAGCAACAGTCAGGGGATTCATAACAGGGTGATCTCAGTCACAGATCAGATTTCTTCCCTTTCCCCCCACTTGGTTCGCTCTCATCAAGCAATAATTATTTACAAAATTAGTTTATTATTTTTCTCTTTTCCTTATCCGCTGGTCGGTCATTAATTTATCAGTATATCAGTGGATCATTTTGCAGTCAATTCAACCTTTTTTTGTAATCGACGTGAGCTTGTTGGAACTTTACTCAACCCTTTTCTCATTCAAAATGCCGTCTTCGATGTCACATGGTCCTTTCGTCTTTGCATTCCTCGTCTCACTGGTCATCGCAGCTCCCTCAGATTATCTCACACACCAACGGAATCTGAAGGTATGCATTCTTTTCTAATCATTTAACTTTGAGATTTGCTTGAGAATTGCTCTTCGTATTAATAACACCTTGACTGTTTTCCTTTATACAGATCGCTCGTCGGCAGAGCATAGATGGCAGTAGCCTGGCTACTTTAACTAATCCAAATCTCGGTCAATTTTCTAACAACTTCAACAGACAACAGAATTTGAATGGAAACTCTAATTTGAACAATTTCAATAATCAGGAAAGCAATGGACAGTTCAATAACAATAACAATAATTTTAATAATAACAATAACAATAATCAAATCAATCGAAACGTGAACAATGCTAATCAGAATTTCAATCAACTCAATGGTCAAAACAATAATCAAAATCAAAATAATGGACAAAATAATAATAATAATAATAATAATAATAATAATAATAATAATAATAACTTAGCCAATCAAACCACTCGAAACACCAATCAAAATCTTAATAATGGACAAAATAACTTGAATTCTAACAATGGAGGAAATAATCAAAACTTCAACACTAATAATGGAGGAAACAATCAAAACTTTAACAATAATGGAGGAAACAATCAAAACAATGGACAGAATAACAACAACAACAACAACAACAATAATAATAATAATCAATCCAATCAAACTAATCGACAAACCAATCAAAACCTAAATAACTTGAACAATAATGGAATCAACAATCAAAACTTTAATAATGGTTTAAACGGTAATAACAATTTCAATAATAATAACAATCTCAATAACAATAACAACCTCAATAATAATAATAATAATAATAATAATAATAATCAATTTAATAATCAAGCTTTTAATACCCAAAACACATCAAATCGTCAAGTTTCAATCAACAATCTTTCACCAAATGAAAATTTAGAACCTAATAATCTCAATAATAACAATAACAACAATCCTAACAATAATAACAATAGATTAAATTCAATTCAATTTTAAAATTTCGGTTCAACCCGTGTTTTTTTTTCTTTCATTTTATGTAAAAGAAAAGATCAAAACCCCTTCAAACCCATTCATCTTTTTTCTTTTTTCTATCTCTCAAACCTCACTCTTTTTTTCCTTTTTTTTTCTTGTTGATATGTATGATGACTTTGATTTTTATTTTTTTATCTATTCATTGATCTAAAAAACGTTCATGTACAAGTTAAAAAATGTAATCTATTCTTTCAATCCATCCTTTCAAACCTCGTATGTATCTCTCTCTATTTCAATCCTTTTTCACTTTTGTCTTACCAATAAAAGTAAGTAAGATCCAATCAAAATGAAAGAAAACCAATCTTTTTCCCGCAACGTTTTTCCAAGTAGTCATCCTCTACTCCTTCACACAACAACAAATCTCCCACAGCTTCCTCACTCCTCCCACATCCAACTTTTAAATCCCAAATCCTTTCCACATTCGATCTTCATTCACCATCACCTAAGCTCTCAAAGAGATCACAAGAAGTAAATAAGTGACGAATGAGAATCAACTTCAAAGGTAAAAACCCAATCCAACCTAATCTCTCCATAGACCCCAATATCCTCAATCCTCAATCCCTTCAAACCCCATCATCTCTCTCTCTCTCTTTCTCTCTCACATCACTTTTTCACTCTTCTCCATCTACCCAATCTTCTTCAATCTCCTCTCTTGAATTCATTCTCCTATGAGAAATTCTTTCAACGATCTAATCCGATCCAATCATCGAAGTTAAAAAAGAACGTCTCTCATAAGCCTCACTCAAAGTCTTTCACATTCTCTTTAGGAAAAAAAATTCATTAACCCCACCCATCCTAAACCCATCTTTTTAAATTTTTTCTCAACTTTAACCCAAATTATAAATCACCAAATCACCAAATCACAAATTCCAAATTCCAAATCTCATTTTCCCTTTTTTTCTTTTTGCATGATGATTGACAAAACCTAATCAAACTTAAAACCTAAACCTGATCACCTTTAATCCAAACCTTTAAATTCAAAGTAAGATCCCTTTTCCAAGTCAAATTCCCCCAATTCAAATTCAAATTCAAATTCAAATTCACAAAAGAACCTAACTCCCCCCCAAAAAAAATCAAAAATCCATTCCATTCCAATCCATTCAATACTAAACAAATCCATCACTTTTGATTTCCTTCTTTGGCGTGTGTTTTTTTCTTCTTCTTCTTCTTCCTAAATTCCATTCAACTTCATTCAATCAAAGATAAACACACAATCGATTCACAATGATGACTTTGAGGAAAAAAATCAGCTCCTCTAATACTTTGAATCTTATAAACTTTAGCCAATTGACCAATATCACGTGCTTGAGTATGAACATTACAACTGATATAGAAAATCAACCTTGGTTTGAAGGATAATAATTGGTGTAGGAAACTTTCATCACAACCTTTTCGGGGTGGATCGATGATCACAGTGGTCTTGATGGAAGGAAAGGTTAAATCCTATGGAAACCCCAACATTCCCCACTTTAACTTCAACTTTCCCTTGTGCTTTTCATCAAGATCTCAAGAAGAAGGGATGAAGTGAAGAGACTGACTTTAAAGATCGATTCAGCTTGACCCACCAAGAATTCCACATTCTCAATCCCATTCAAGATCGCATTATGTTTAGCCCATTTGATCGAATCACTTGAGACTTCGATCCCCATCGATTTAGTAAACTGATCAGCCAAACAAATCGAAAACAAACCTGAACCACAATACGTATCCACCAAATAATGTGCTTCTTCTTCTTCTTCTTCCTCCTGATGATGATGATGATGATGATGATTCGATGCTTTGAGTTCGTTTAAGAGAGAGATGAGATAAGTGAGAAAGGAATTTAAGATGGACGAATTGTTTTGAAAGAATGAGCCGGCGTTTTGTTCGAAATGTCGATCTTGAACTTTTTCTCTTATGATTTCTTGATGATCGGTAATACAGACATGTAGATCTTCAGTTAAACTTTCCTTTAAGTTTCCCATTCGATCTTCTCTTTGCGTTTTGATCTCTTTTCTTTCTGGTTTGCTGATCGGGATTAATGAATCACGTAATAATAAAGTAGCCCCTCTTTTAAACCGATCTAAAGTTCTACTCCCACCCCCCCCCAAGAAAAAAAACCGAATCAAAAAACCGAATCAAAAATCCAAACCAATTCCAATCAACTCTGAAAATTCCCAAAGAGAGAGAGAGAGAGAAAGAAGAAAAAAAAGAAAAAAGTGATCGGAAAAAAAAGTTGAAACTTTCATTCACTCACGATCTCACCCGATTTCGTTCAAGAGTTAATTTCTCATTAATCACCGAAGTGGCGATCATACATTCTTCAATATCGATCACTCTCTTTCTACCTTTCTCAGCAAATCCGATTCGTAATTCATTCGATCCATCTTCCATCCCAATCGGTTTCTTTCTTGGTAATTCGAAATGAGGGGTTAACTTTGTTCGATATTCGTATTGCAAAGGTGATGGTAAGGTAGGTAAGATTTTAGGTATTAATGAAGCATCTAATCCTATTTTTTTTTGGTTGAGTTTGATTGGGTTTTTCAAAAGAAAGGAGTGAACTGATTAGGTTTTTCAAAAGGTTGGATTTGATTTGTGAAAAAAAGAAAGATGGAAAAATGGTTGAATTTGACGAACCAGAGAAATGTTGAAAAGCTTTTTCGATGACGATTTGTTTGAGTTCAAGTTGTTTTTCATACCTAATCATTTGATACTAAAACCCAAAAAAGAAAATCCAATCAAATTCAAAATCAAATTCAAACTCTTGTCTTTTGACTTTACATATTCCCATCATTTTGTTTTTTCGGTTTAATGGTAAGAAAATTCAATCAAAATCCAAATCCAAATTCAAACTCTTTTCTTTTGACTTTACATATTCCCATCATTTTTTTGGTTCAGTATTTTTTTTCTTCTTGGTTGAAGACTAACCTGACACCCCGAACATTTTCCAAAATATTCACATTTGATCAATGCTTCCTCTCTCCATTCTCCAGGCGAAAGAATCGAGATCAAATCAGCAAAGGAATGGAACCGATCGTTTCTATAAACTTTAACTTTAACTACATCATTAGGTACGGTGAAGGGTACGATGAGGATCCAATTCTGGTTAGGTGAAATAGCTAATCCATCACCTATTTTGAAAATTTCAAGTCAATCTCGAAAGCTTGATTGGTTTTCTTTTGATATCAGCTAATGAAAAAAAGAAACACTTACCAAAACTTCCGATCGAATGAATCTTAACTTCAAGTATATTACCTTTTTCTAAATTCCAACCAGATCGATCCCAATGAACTTCTTCTTCTTCTTCTTTTTCTTCTTGTTCATTAACTTGAATTCCTAATAATTCTTGAATACTAAACCTAATCGATTCTTCATTCGAACTCAATGGTTTTTCTTTTCCTTTTCGTTTTCTACGTTTTGGTTTTGGTTTTGATTTGATTTCTACTGGGTTTGATTTGATTTCTTCTGGGGTTGAGATGGATGGTTTAATCTTTTTGACAATTGATGTGTTTTGTGATTCTGATGTGGGTGAGAATGATCTGATGTTGTTCTTCATGATGTTTGATTTGAATTCAGTTTGAAGTGAATTTGAATTGAATTTGATGTTTTGAAGTAATCTTCTTGAATTGATCATCAACTTGAAATTGAAAATTAAAATCCGATTCGAACGGGATGAGGATCAGTGTAGATGGAATTCAGTATTAGCATCAGATGCTTATATCCAATCAGCCTTCATCCTTCATCCTACTTTCATTTCATCATGATGTTGATTTGAAGAACTCAGCATTCTCATCATCATCATCATGTCATTCAATCAATTCAAACAAATCATTCTCAAACACCAAATCAAACCAATCAAACCATTCTCAAATCAAAATCAAATCAAATCCATTCATCAATCTTCATTTTCACTTAACAAATCCTTAACAGAAGAATTAAAGAAACTCACTCAGACTCATCAAACCCAATCAAACCTTCTTCATTCAAACAACTTAGGACCCTTTAGGATTCCAAAAGAATCTATCAAATCAAATTCATCAATCGATCATTTAAATTGGAATCAACTTAATTGGAATCAAACCTTCAAAAGAAGTTTTCTAACTTTACGAAACCTTTTGATCGTCGGAATCGGAACGTCGATCGGAACCTTAGTAGTACGTTACGTTCATCTTCTTCTGACTCATCATCATCATCATCATCATCATCAATTTTTTAGGAAAAAGATCTTAAGTGACATGGATTTTGAAATTTTTTGGGGACGATTGATCTTTTTAGATTTACAGTATTCTATCTGAACTCTTTGCACCTTCTTCAATGACCAATCTCATCATCTCGATCACTCAAACCATTTCGACTTCCACTTCACTTCATCAAATCTTAATCCCACCTCATCTCTTTCATACTTCTACTTCTTCTAAACAAATCCTTTCATCTTCTCATTCAAATCATCACTTACCTCAACATCTTGAGATCCGATTGATGATCGAAGGTAGTAAATCGTATCCAGAGATCCAAACTGATTATCTCACTTTAGCATTCTATCAAACCCTTCTCAAACGGTATCTGAGTCCATTAATCACTTCAAAGATCAAAGAAGACAGTCTAGAAGATCAGATGAAACGAAAGGAAGAAAGAATGAAGCAGAAGGAGTCAAAGGAGATGGAGTCAATGAAGGATGGATGGAAGGATTGGATGAAGAGTGTTTTAGCTAATCTGATGATCACTCAAACTAAAGAGAATCCAAAGAAGAGATTGAATTGGTTTGAGAGTCAGAGACCTAGTTTAGGTGAATATCAAACAGGAGAAGTGATTGCAGAGATTATTAAAGTTGAGTGTTTGATTATGAATTTGTAATCTGGTTTTGATTTTGATTTTGGTTTTGAATTGAATTTGATTTTGATTTTGATTTTGAATTTGAATTTGAATAGGATGTGAGAGGAGAATGGAAGTATAAGAGTTTGGTGATTGATTTTCCGAATTCGAATCAGCCTCAGTATAGATTAGATGTGTTGAATGAGTTGAGAAGGAGTAGTAGAAGTGAAGTCGAAGTAAAGGAAGCAGAAGGAGGGCTTCATCGATTTCGAGTTTGGCATCGAAAGATTCAAATTTGATATGTAAAGAGAGAGAGATGTAACATGTAATGTAAATATGCTTCTATCCAAACAAGTAATATACAAAAACAAAACAAAAAAACAAAAACACAAACACAAACACAAAGGAAACAGTCAAAACCCAATCATCAATCAAGACTAGTGAAGAGTACTCAAGAGTCAAGAGAAAAGAAAAAGAAACAAGATGAATGAACTCAACCAATCAGAAGAAACAGAAACAGACGATCAGATTCAATCGATGATAGACCAAGTCTTTGATTCATTAGCCCAAGATCACACTCTGCTTGATCATCATCCAATCGATCCTAACCTATTCAATCTATCCTCATCATCAACTTATAATCCAATCCATCATCATCCACCTCATTCGAGTACATTGACTTCGATACCTAACTCATTATCCACTCTACTTCAAGAGATTGAACAGGCTACTTTACCCAGCCCATCATCAAAATCAAAATCAACCTCAACCTCCGATCATCTCCACATCCATTCATCTGAACCTGAATCAAACACTCAAGTTCACCAAACATCAAATCAAATCAAATCATCAAAATCTAATTCAGATCAAATATCACATCAAATTACACGATCAAAATCTAATTCACATCAAATCAAACCATCAAATCAAACCTCAAATCATCATCAATCCTCTTCATCAAAAAAACCTTCAACTTTCACTCGATTTCCAAATTACCCAAGACTAGGTGACCACTTCAAAACCTTAAACCGATTTAAATTCTCATTTTGTCAAGCGGCTTGGTCACATGGTCATCATATCGTAAGTTAAATCGAGAACCCCATCTCTTGTGTGTCTTTTTTTTTTCTTTTTTCTTTTCGATCCTATCCAAAACCCACCGATTCATCATTCTTGAGATCTTGGAAACCTACCTACCTGTGTTTGTTTTTTTTTTCAAAACTTTGGATGATGAGGATAGCATGTTAGAAGTACTAGTCTTGATAAGACTCGAATCACTTATGCTTGTTTGTATGTATCTCAATTTTAAAATCAACTCATCATGAACTCATCCAAATACACAAAAGAAGACAAACTGATCCAATCGATTGGAAATCAACCTTTTTACTCTTTCATCTTTGATTAGTCGAGATCGATCACCACCTAAAGGAGTGAATTGTGAATTTCGAATGATCGTTCGATCGAATGATGGAAAATCAAATTGGAAGGTGACCGATTTGAATTTGACTCATACGTTTCATGAACCTAAACCTGGTGAATATCTTCCGAATCGGTCACAACGAGATTGGTTTGATCGGATGAAAGAAGAGATTGAAGGAGATGAAAGTGAATCGGAAGAAGAAGAAGAAGAAGAAGAAAAGGAAGAAGAAAGAGAGAGATCGCCACCTGCGATTGGAATGGAATTGGATGAAGAAGAAGAAGAAGAGATTAAAGAACTTGAGCCTGAAGTTGAATGGAAAGCATTCGATCCATCTTCACTTAAATCTTCAAGGTTTGATGAATTTTGGTCATTTGGAGGGAAGTGTAAGAAAAGATTAAATCGAGAGGAGAAGAAGGTAAAAGGAACGAAGGTGAAGGTGAAGTTTAAGAAGAATTTGAGGTCGGATCGGGAGAGTGAAGAAGAAGAAGAAGAAGAAGAAGAAGAAGAAGAGATTGAAGTGATCAGTGGTGGGAATCGGTGTAGAGATCTAAAGGAGATTCGAATGAAGGATCCGATTGAAGTGAATAGAGAAAAGAGATTGAAGCAGATGGATGAGGTTCGAATCTTACCCGAATTATCATCATCATCATCATCAGTTAAAGGTTTAAGAAGCAGTTTGTCTAAGAGAAGAAGAAAAGTGATAATCGAGAGTGATGATGATGAAGAAGAAGAAGAAGAAGTGAAAGTAAAAGTAAAAGAAGTGACTGAAATTGAAGAAATCGATTTAGATGAAAACTTATGGTTCAATAGAAGAACCAATCCATCATCATCATCATCAAATAAGCAGAAGAAGAAGAAAGAACAAAACTCGAATGAAAGCCTTTCAGAAAGATCCAAGGGATTTGAATTAGAAAAGAAGAAGAAGAAAGCGAAGATTGAAGAAGAGAGTTTAGAGAGTTACTTAAGTTCATGTCATTTTAAATTGATTAATCTCTTGAATGAATTAAAGTTAATGGGAATTAAGAAATCAAATGAATTGAGGAATCTAAATCGGATTGGTTATGATCAGATCATGAGGCTGATCATTGAAAGAGTTTCGGATCAGGTTCGGATTGAGAATGAATGGATGAAGGAAGTTTTATGGAATCGGATGAGAAATCGAAGTGATCGAAGGAAAGTGGAAGTTGTAGTTGAAGTGGAGGGTAAAAGGAGAATGAGGATGATCAGATTTGGAAGATGTGTTGGTGTTGGCCTAAGGGTTTGGAAAGTAAGGATGAAGGGATTTGTGAGAAATGTAAGTTTTTGAAAAAGAGGAAAAAGTGAAATGGATTGGAAATGGAAATGGAAATGGAAAAGATTTGGAAATGATGAGGAGATTGAATTGAATGATGGATTAACGATGCTTATTTGAAAGAAAAAAACATTGGATTGGGTTTGTTTTTTGAAAATTGTGATATATATATATATATTTAGTCTAGATTTATAGAATAAAGTGGACAAATGGATTGTTTTTTTTGAAAAGTTGAGGTGGTTTTTTTTTTTTAATTTTTTCCAAGTGTTTTTTTTGATATGATATGAAATGATTTGATATGATTTGATTTGATATGTTTTTTTTTGGTGATTGAAAAGTACATAGATGAAGTTAAAAGAATTCTTTTCAAAACAAAAAAAACAAAACAACGTATTTATTATGTAGATATGAAGAATGATGATCATGAATTAAATTATTATTTTTGGTGTTAGGATTGATTGATTTGGTTTTGATTTTTGATTTTTTTATGAATTCAGTTTCCAATCAGATAAAGTGAAGCTGATTAAACTTTCAAAGACTTCTGGGTTGGTCACCAAGACTTTAATCTTGATCGAATATCGACTTTTCCTAAAAACAATGAAGTTCTTGAAAGAGATGATGGAAATCTAAATTCACTTCAAACTACTTGGATACCATCCTCTCCTTTGTAGGTCTTGGGATGGATATCTTGTTAGGGGATATAAAGAAACTGCTTCCATCCAATCCATCGCTTCTAACCATCCATCGCTTCCAACCATCCATCCCATCCATCTGGGTTTCTTGTTTGCTTCAAGAACTTGTTCTTCATCTCATTCAAATTACATTTAAATCAATCATTTTCTTTTAAACCAATCATTTTCTTCTTTTAAACCAATCCATCAATTTCAGTCAATCTGTTCTTTTCTCCTTATCTTTTTTGTTTTTTCTTTTTGCACTTTGAAAGTCAATTCACCTAAATTTCTCAAAATGAATTCAATCTCATCATCAATCTCTTTACTTTTGACTCTTCTTCTTCTTCTTCTTCTTTTTGATTCATTTGATTTCATTCATTCAAGATCTCATCAAACCCATTCAATCCATAGAAGATTAACTCATTCACTTAATCTTAAACTCAAACGATTTCAATCAAATCAAATTCAAACAAGTTTAGATCATTCAAGCTTTCTAACTGAATCAAATCCAACGATGAAGAATCCAAAACAGATGAAGAATTCTTTATCTGATTCGAATCTTAATCTATCAAGCAATTCATCAAACTCTAGGATTCCTAATCTGAGTGAATCTGATGAGAGTTTAAAGAGGAAAACTGATGAAGTGAGTTCTAATGAAACTTCAAACTCTTCAAGTCAATCAAATGAATCGGAAAGGAAAGATTGTGAAGACAGGACAGATCCTAGTGATTCTCAACAGAAAAGCTCAAACAATCAAACTAATCAAGATCAAAATCAAAATCAAAATCAAAATCAAAATCAAACTAATCAAACACAAAATCAAAATCAAACACAAGGAAGAATTCCTAATTTAACTAAATCAAAATCCAATTCAAATCAAAATCAAAATCAAAATCAAAATGAAACTAATCAAAATGAAACTAATCAAAATCAAAATCAAACTAATCAAAATCAAAATCAAAATCAAACTAATCAAAATCAAAATCAAAATGAAACTAATCAAAATCAAAATCAAACTAATCAAAATCAAAATCAAAATCAAACTAATCAAAATCAAAATCAAACTAATCAAAATCAAAATCAAAATGAAACCAATCAAAATCAAAATCAAACAAAAGGAAGGATTCCTAATTTAACTAAATCAAAATCCAATTCAAATCAAACTCAAAGTCAAAGTGAAACCCAAACTAATCATTCAACTGATTCAAAGAAGAATGATTCAAAAGTGATAAACCAATCAAATCTTACAAACACTCAAGATTCTGATGAGAAAGAGATTAAGAAGATTGGAAAAAAGAGAGGATGAAGAAGAAGTTAAGTTCTTCAAATTTAAAAACATATGTAGATCAATTTTTATTTAACATTTTCTTAATCAAATCTTTTTCTCATTCTTTTTCTTGTTTTTTTTTTCTTTCTTTCTTTCAAAAAACAAAAAAGCCAAAACAAAACTTGATATTCGTATCTTTCTTTTTAGATTGTAATTTTTTTTTTTTTTTTTTTTGATTTATAAATTTTTTTTTCCCCCATACATAAGTTATAAGTGTAAATAAATCTTTGATGAACTTTTCTTCTGTTTTTTCTTCGTATCTCTATCAAAAAAAAAAAAGGATTTTTAAGAAATGATGTAAAACTTTAGTTAAAATATTAAGTAGAAATTGAACAAGAAAATTGTAAAAAAAAAATGAAAACATTTTTAAGGATTGGTTTTATAAAAAACTGAAGGTGAAGTGAAGTTCTTTAAAGATTTTTCAAATACTTAATCAAACTAAGAAGTTTTTTTAAAGAAGATTAACTTATCAATCAATCTTACTTACTGTACCTAAACTCAATCTTTCTTCATCATTTGATATCTTTCTTTCACCCCAAAAAATTAATCAAAGATTAATCTGAGGTAAAGATTTGAATAAAACTTTTAAATGAAATAAAATCGGATTTGATCATCAATTTGTAAGACCTGAATTGAAGATAAGTTCAGTTTGTTTTTTGAGTTAATGAAAACTCAAAGAAAGAAGAATAAATGATGGATTGAAATGAACAGTCTTAGCTTTGAAAGAGTAGGGAAGAAGTCAAACTACCAGATCTCAGAAACTGATGAGTGTTAAGGAGAGATGAAGAGGTTTGAGAAGAAGAAGAAGAAGAAGGAAAAATAAAAGACATAATCATCTTAAGCTTCCAGTTCCATAGGGTGAGGAAGTGAATTGGAACTCAAGAGGAAGAGAGAGAGAGAGAGAGAGATAGAGGATAGAAGATCACTTTGAACCTAATCAAATCACAACTCAGACACATCAGAACTCTAACTCACTTACAATTTTCATAAAGTAATAGACTTTACTAATACCTTGCAAATTAAGAGAAAGGAAATAGATGAATAAGATTGAAACAGGCAAGCGTGTAAGAAGATCTGATCAGATTCCTTTGAACAGATTTGATAGAGATAGACTCCAAATCCAGACAAATTCTATCATCATCAGCCACCAAATTGAGGTTGCAGGATGATACGGATATCGGAAACCTTAACGTATGTGAACCTCAACATGCGCTGTTGGTGTAGCGGTTAGCATTGAAGCCTTCCATCGAGAATAGCTTTAGTCCGGGGTTCGAATCCCCGACAGCGCAATTGTTTTTGTGATGGGCATCCGAGGATCGGCATCAAGAAGATGATTGCTCAGGGCCTTCAGTGATCTAAAAAGTCAACAGGCATTTTCCGTGTGAAACGGTTATATTATTTGTTTTTCTCAAAAAAAGTACTTGAGGAAAACTTTCAACATGATTTGGACTTAAAGGCAAGGGTATTTTTGTAATAATTTCAACAACAAAAAAAAGAAAAGGTACATGGGAATCAAAAGGTTTGATTGAAATCATTGACTGTAAAGTGTTGAATAGGATTTAAAAATGAGAACAGTTTAATCAAAAACATCTTATATATAGAATCTTACATATCATTTCAGAAAAAAAACAATCAATTTCTACCAACACATATTACATTGAAACCGATGAGAAAATGCAAAACAAAGAATTCCTATAAAAAAAGACCTGATCTGGAAAACCAAGGGGTTTGAAAGATAAGATTTGAATCATAGAATCTCATCTTTCGGAATCCGTTGAGAAAAAAGAAAGGAATTGTTCATTGGAATAGCTGAAAAGGATTCGGTTAGTGATCATCAATTGGAATCAATCTGATTTCACTGACTGATAGTCTCGAGAGCTTATTCTTCAACAATGTGTGTGATTGGTCTTGCTAATGGTTCGCGTGGTAGGACCGGTACAGGTGAAGATGCAAGCATGATCTTGAGCTTTATAAGGAGTTAATGATTTGGTTAGAAGATGAGAAATTGAACGTGATGATTTGGGTTTCAGCTTGATTATAGTTGGAAATCACTTACGATACCGTGCAAAATGCCTGCTCCACCTCCTTTGGATCGTAGAAGAGAGAAAAATCAGAGTGATATGTAAGTTGAATAGTAAGACAGGTGAAGCGCAAGATGCTTGAAAGATTGAGTGGAGACGATATGGTTCAACTTACTGATGATATACAGTGTGAAGGATTCCCGATCAAAAAGAAACAATACGTTATGATCAGATTCCAATCCATGAGTAAAAAAGGAAGTGAGATTCATGATCACCCCCAAGTTAAATTGGTCCACAAGATTTGACAAGCTAAGGCTTCCAAGAAGGTTCGCTTGGCTGGTGCATCGTACCAATCCAAAACTGGATGAAATTTAAAAACGCGATAATGAGCAATGACTCCCTCGATAGGATGATTGCATAAGACAGACCTGTGGCTAATGAGCATAGAATTGTGGATATCATCCCAAAGGACATTAAGAATGACATCCATGCCAAATTGACTGTATAGACTCTTGTGATAATATATTGCTGTTGGACAGTTATCCCGTCGGAGGTACCTTCAAAGACCTCCTTCTCATCGAATGAATCGGAAGTCAGTTGAGATCTATTGAATTTCGTTTCACGTGTGTATCTTGGTAACCAATCTGTCCAACTTTCTACAGCTTTCTCTTTCAACAAATTTGTAATTCTGATTTTCATCCTGTCCTCTATGAATCGGTAATTTGCTGATCGAAAAAGATTTCTCCAAATCTAAAACTGGTAATTCTGCTCTTAATTTCTGCCTTTGTATACAACGATCTCTTAATACTCGAAGTCTTGAAAACAAACACCAAAGGATTCTAATTTGAAGACCCATCCCGATAAGAGTTTGTACAATGGCGATTACAAAAAAAAGTCCAGATGTCCAACGGCTGTAAAACGCAATCCTATCCCCCATCTTAGCAATTTGCACAAGCTGTAATAAAAGTTGTGTTTCCTTGGTGATTTTTGAGATATTATTCGTTGTGTTATAAGGGACTGAAGTGTTTTCTGAGAAAAAGAATGAAATGATGACACGCTCTATCAAAGATCTTCCATTGGGTTCTCGCCTGAGAAAAGGTGTTGATGCCTGGAATAGCGGTGATGGCCGGAAGGACGAAAGGGATGAGTGAGCCAGCGATGACGATAAAGTTAAATTGATTAGGAGTTAAAAGGTGTCTTTCTGTCGTTCGGCTTCCTTTGGACCAACTCATGGTTTGAAATCGATACTTTCGAGAGGGCAGTGCGTAAGCCGTCAAAATGACTACATTGCATATAGATGAACAAGTAATCGGTTTGGTGGGTAAGAAACCTTTCTGAGTTTTTGAACCTAGAGCAGAGCTGTACTCACTTTGTTCCCAAACCAGCGTCAATCCAACTGGGACGAAGCAAAGAAATCATAACGAAACAATATCAGCTGGTTTGTCAAATTTGGGTCCTACTTCAACCGTTGAATGCGAAATTCCTGACCGGATACGGAAACCAAATGAAGACTGGCTGTGCATATATCCAATTCACGTGAAAAGGACCCCAATGCTAGAAACGCGACTGATGTCCAGCCGGAAGGCAATCACATTGAAAAGAGATTGTTAGGATTGACTGAGACCTCAAAGAATCAAAAGTTTTCTTTTTCGAGACTTACGAGTGCTATAGATGGCCACCAAGCAAGGTGTGGAGGTGTGCGTTTTTGGGTGAATATAACCTTCTGAATCCCTGATGGAGAAGGTACTGTCCTTGGTTCGAGTATGCCAAATAGCACTTGTGGTAAATAAGATGATTGATAAGATATGTGAGCTCATGAGCAAGATCACAGCTATCATCCGCCCTCGCGAGTTGTGGCAATGAAACTCTAGTCGAACTTGTTCCCGCAAGTTGATCCAGTCTTCGACCGTTTGCGGTAAAACAAAATCCTGAGGTCGCATGATGTAAGAGTTTTTAAAAGAAAGACCGAGATTAGAAAGATGTGAGGGAAAATAGAGAGAAATGATGAGCAGGTCAGGCAAGTCAATCCCCCTTGCTTTTGAAAATTCACGAAGCTCAAATGTTTCTTGGTGAGTCTAAGCGGAGTCGCTGACTGACATTATCAGAGTGTATGAGCTGACGCGCATTGATTGATAGTAAGCTCAGATTGAACCTTGTATCAACCAAAACCAACCAAGAAAACACCTCTTTCTCATCATCATGTTCACATTGAGGATAAATCGACAAATCCGTTTAATGAGCATCTAGGAGTGCGAAGGCTTTGAAGGATGTAGTCTCGGGGATCCGTGCCACAATGCGCTTAAGTTGACTATGCGGAAAGATGTGTGACAGGTTTCCTGAATGATGCGGCAGCATATCATGACTCACAGTAGTTCTCAGAATGAATGAAAATTTGAAAGAATTGTAGTTGATCACTTGAGAATGGGATTGATTCGGACTTATCAAGCAACAAAAGATAACAGCGTCGACCGTAGTTTTTGGAAGAGGAGTTTGCAGCGAGGTCACTCGTTTTGTTTGAAGGTCTTTCTCGAAGGACTCACTTTTAAATTGAGGCACCAGTGACCTTTTTGCCTTTCACTATTTCTTAACCGATTGACTATTCCTGCTCCCATGTATCACTTTGACTTCTCCACCACAGTCCACTGCTGATATCCAGACATTCGGCTTATTTCAAGCTCGAGTCAAAACCATAGCTTCCCATATTCGGGAAAGAAACGTGTAGGCTTAAAGTTAATTCACCACTTTCAAAGACTCTTGATGACTGAGAGAAAAGAAGCTACTTGAGAAGGGCTTCCAGATTCGTTCGGTGGAGACATAACTTGATCGTTAAATCGATGAGTGACCAGATGCATATGGAGATTGAAAGTGATCAGACCGGATATGGTCAATTGTGATTTGAGCATGAAAAAGTAAAAATGAACTGAAACTCATACAAGTTGATGAAGAAGTGAACGCGAAAGGAAATCATCACATCGTCAATTCACCTCTGCTGAAGTTCTACAGGTCATAGATAAAAATCACATCCTCAGCACTTTCAGTTCCTTATCAGAATCCTTTCCTCAACCCATCAACACTCTTAATCAAACTTGACTTTTTCCCTCATCATCAAAATAATCACATTTCATCAATTTTACTTTTCATCATCATCATCATCAATCATACATCAACTCATCACTCTAATCTTGTTGCTCGATTCATTCTCATCACTTTGAGTTCCTTCAGATACACATAGAATCAAAACCGATATATCTTTGACTCTGACTACAACATGTCCTCATCTCAATCTATCAATCAGTCACTTGATCAAACCAATAACACTGTTTCAAGCAATCCAGGCAACCAGTCCACTCAGGACGCCTATTAGTCCCGAAGACCGAGGATTGCCTGGCATCTGGGCCAGGTTCCATGCCCACGGAGGTTTTCGCACCTCCAAGGACCCCCCAAAAAACAGTCAACCTACTTTATCTAACGATAGCGATCTCCAGAGAATGGATAGAATTGATGCTGCATACCGGGAACAGAGTGCTTTGATGAACCCTCTTGAATCTTCAACAAGAACTCAAACTACTACAAACGATATCACTAACCCTAACGAGGTCGTGTCCTCATCTCAATCTATCAATCAGTCGCTTGATCAAAACTCTCAAAGTTCTACCAACCAATCTTAAGTCTACGGTAAGTTTGTCAGGTATTATCTCTGTACACCTGATATCAGTCTGATCATGAAATCTGATCTGTCTCCGCTGAAACTCTGCCCAGGTGATAATAAAAGTTTTTGCATGAGAAGCAAAATGATGTCAAACCGGATGACAATCCCGATCTTCTTCTTAATCACATTACAAGACTTCAGTTTGCTTGTTCATGGATAGATGATATTATAGTTTTTGTTTAACTTTGTATCTCATCCCTCAACATGTGTATATAACTCAACCCTGCTTGACCTAAACTTTTCGTGAAGCCTTATACAGGAGAGTATGTAAGACTGTTTTCTTGTTCGCGAGCGATTCCGGTCCTATGGGTATATAGACCCTTATCAAGTCTACATCTTTTAGACCCGGGGATATGTTATCAGCTGATATGTTCGAATGTGAGGCTAGTCTTACAAACTACGACCATGTTCTGGTGCCCTTATGAAGAATCTTACACATCATGCGTAATGGTATGGCGCCGTTTATCTGCCATTCTATCTGAGGTTCTCTATGGTATACCACAGATTCCTCTGAAGAGGAGAGGTACGCAACATCAGAACCCCCACAGTCATAACTAATCATTGGCGACTAAATATTTTTGGATCATAATTTTTTACTATGTGAAATCTCGCAGTGTTCTCAAACTGATGTATCGATATCAATGAATTTGTAGTCATCGAGTTTTCTATGAGCTTACATAAACTCAAGCTTTGGCTCTCACGTTCACTCAGCGTTCAAGATAATGTCACCGGCGTGGTTCTCGAGACAAGCTCCTGAAAGCATCACTGAGGTTCATATTAAGAGGACGGAGAGATTCAGTTGAATACCTTAAGATGAAGTGAGACCTTCGACAGATGCTCATATCCCGATTGAAAGTGAAAATTAAGAAAAAAGCGAGAAGAGCAGAGCAGAGAGCGAAGAAAGTAAAACAATAAAGGATGTAAACAAGAAAACGAACAAATGATGAACTTGATCAAAGGTTTAGAAGTGATTTGATCGTGAGCCACATAAAGATCAAAATGTGAAGGCTGCACTTGACTTTCCACGTCCAAAAGAATAGACCACGAAGGAGGAAAAGAATAATCCAACTGTGATACCAATAGCAACCTGTACCATTCGGAAACCTATTTAAAATAAGAAGATATGAGTTAGTCTGTGTCACAGGAAGGATGGCTCGCATCATACTAGATATATCTACTGACCAATTACCAATCCATTACTATAAGAATCCCCAGAATTCGAGTGGTAAGTCATAGCGAGACCACCAGCGGCTGCGATACCTGATGGAACCAAGAAAAGCACACCGGTGACCATACTGGTATTTTGAGAGAAATTAAGATGTTAGCTAAAAGTATGTTGATAATCTATCAGATCAAATACTGACCTCGTGAATGCTGTTCCCTTGAAAACTCGAGAATACATGTTTCCCATTAATCCGATCGCAAATGCTCCCAAGAACGAAACAACATCGGATCGATCAAAGATCTATCAAGTAAGAATATATGAGCCATAGTTCAAAAAGACCTGATAAGAGTAAGAAAACACCAATATGAATCGGTACTTACAAACTGATTTGCAAAGTAATTGCAAACCCAACCAGAACATGCGATGATGACCATCACTGGCATCTGCTTGCTTCTAAGGGGTTGTAAGTTCCACAGACTAAGGAAGAACGAGAAGGCTGGAACGAGAAGGAACATCCACCAGGGATTTATACTCTGTCTCCACCATTCCCATTCAGGGTTCCGATAACATTGAATATTGCCTTGTTTGAGAAGCGCATCATTCGTTCCGGCACTACTGTTTGTGAGAGTAAATTTTCCGTCCATCACAGGTAAGGTTCCATTTAGTCCACTGAAGGATCCTGCGAGAGAGTAAGACTGAGAGGTAGCATGCATTGCTGCAATCCTTCGCGCATTGGGATCTAAGAGATAATAGAAATCTGATCCAATAGAAATTCCAAATCCCTGCAAAGTAACAAAATTAATAGGGGTGTACATCTCATGGGATCCAGGTTGAAAATGTCACCCACCAAAAACAGCGAGTAAATTACTGCGTAAACCATCCTAACTGAGCCAGCGATCAAATTCTTGGAGGCCAACTCCAATGAACCGCACACTTTGAGCGCGAAAGAGTAAGTATATTGATGCGATTTGATTGGATAAGTCTCTAAGTGGATATGAACTTACAGATTGTATATCCGGGAAGGATTAAGACCACCCCAGCCGACGAGAGAGACTCATAACAGAAGAATTGAGTAGTCGAAAGTCCACGAGCAACAAAGGAGACGAGTGTGGCGATGGAGATCTCGAAGATGTTGGAGTACATTTGATTTTTAGTAGCTCGTAGTTGCATGAAAGCCAGAAAACTTCCAAAAGCAGCCGAAACCCACTAAGCAAACCCAGCATGGATAATCAGTCAACGAAACTTAAAATCATGAAAATCAATCAAGAGAACTGACTGCGTCCACAAAACTTCCAGCAAAGCCTAACATTGAAATGATTCCGCAACAAAAAGCTGCGATGATCATTCTTTGCCAGACCGTATAAATTGGATCTTCATTCAAGATCCGATGCAGAGCAGCGCTACCTTCACCAACACCGGTTTGATCATGCACTACACTTTTGTAAATCTCGTGCACGCGATGTAATTGACCCAAAGCGATATCTCCTACGGCTTTTACCTGAGTGAATCAATCTCATTAGTTCTTACACGCAAAACCCAATAGGACAGAATACAACTCACAAAGTGGGTCTCGGAGGTCCTTGTGTCGCAGTCTCCAAATGTGGCAATGACGATAGAGGGTAAGTGGACAAATTGCGCGTCAATCTCGAGTACACGAGCAGTAGCGCTCAATTGTGACTCCAATCGATGGCTAGGTGCTCCAGTTGCCATCAAAGCTTTGGCAAGCTTGAGAATAAAGTCTTGTCGCTTCAGAATATCTATCGAGTCATATAAACCAGGAATCAGCAAAGTGGTATAAAGACTGACCACAATGTCAAGGAGTTACTTACCCGCAACATGCATGGTAATACTGGCTCGGCGTTCACGAGTCTTGGCCTTGCGACTGTGAATCCGATCTTGAACCTGATCAACTATAGTCCGGAAGGTCATAACAGATCGTGCGCTTCGAACACTCCCACCATCACTCTCGCCACCATCAGAAGTGCGAGACTTGCGCCTGTGAAGGCTGGGCCGACGGCCACTGTGATGTTTGGAACGCTCATGTTTTTCAGCACCTTCATGGGTAGAGAAGATGTCAGAAGCGAATTCGGGCGAATCTCCACGACGAGAAGAAGGGCGGCCTGTTGTTTTGCGACGGATGATCCGAGAGTCATTTGAAGTGACGCGGCTGGTCGCTACACTCTCGGCAGCAGTTGTACCGGAGGTAGCCGAGCTAGATCTTTCAACCGGGCCACCAGCACCATAGAGCTCTAAGAGGTGAGAGAGCACACCACCTTTGAGATTGGAGAGTTCGTTTTCATTAGCAGAGTTGTGATGTTGTTCTTCTTCATGATGCCCGACTTTTTGACCGCGACGACGATGAACATGTGAGTCAACGATACTGGCTGCGTTCATCACAGGTTGGTGGTTGACGATGTCCTCAGTCGTACTTCGTCGGAGGGAAGGCTTGAGTGGCTGTGAAGTGCGGTGTTGTGGGTCTCTGCCTGCGATATTTCCTGCGGTCTCAATACTTGGGAACGATCCTTTTTTGGGCGATGCCTCAATGTCACCCCGACCCACCAAAGTGTCTTCACTTCCCCTTCGTCTCTCTTCTCGCAAAGCCTCCAGCCCTTCGGAGGGGTCATACATCCCATGATGGCGCATGTGAAATGTGTCGTTTGTTGCCTGAGATTGCAGAAGAGGAGCAGGCATTGGACACCGCCATTCTAAGTTTGCAGACGCCGCCGAATCAGGTTTAGGAAGCGTAGAAAAATCGGTGGGATAGATGTGAGGTGCAGAATTTCGATGTTGATGAACAACGCTTTGATAGGCGAGGTCGGGATAGTTAAGGTGACCAGGCAAGATATCGTGGATTGAGTGATGACGTGGGGCACCTGCTTGAATGAACCGTCCCTTCTCCGGAGAGTGTGGCTGAACTTGTGCTAAGGAAGAAGCTTGGAATGCGGGATGATAGGGTGAGCAGACCGAGGCTTGGGACAGAAAAGGGGTCGCAGATCCTTGCGAAGGGATAGTCGTTTGGAAGTTTGGAACCTGAGGTGAGAAATTAGAGCGGTGGGGAGAAAGATTGGAATAGGTGGCAAAGTTTGGTTGCAGTGGTGACATAGTCGAAGTAAGAGCATCTTGCTTGGGTTGATTAGTTGAATAAGGTTGATAAGAAGGAACAGACGAATGGGCTTGAGGAGGGATTGGAATCACCACGCTCGGGGGAGCTGACGCTATCACAGGTGTGTTCAGAAAATCTGGGCGAGTGTCCATTCCAGCTGTTGGAGGTTGGCTACGTGGGGAAAGATCTTCCCCATCGGTCCATTGACTTTCATGGTATATCGACTGATTGTCATCATCCTCATTTGCCGTATTTGATTCCGACGAAGAAGCAAAGTACGCCTCAGTTACTTTGCTGGCAGCTGGAGTAGGTGGTCGGCCTCGAGTAGAGCGGCCTTCTGTGGTGACTTGCGGGATCGATATGAAGGTAGGTAGCGCCTCTTCGTCAGTGAATCTGACTGAACTCCTTCGACGCTCTGCGATGGTTGTTTTAGGTGCTGACATGATCAGAGCCGGCCTGGATCTTTGGCCAAGATCAGAGAAGTATATGGAGTAAGATTCACAGAGGCACGATGAAAGCACAAAGTCACAATGAACGTACGGATCAGATGATTGGATGGGAGGTACTTGGGTATGATGTATGCTACCAGCGCGCGTATCAGCAAGCAATAGAATTAGTTTATGAGAGCCTAGTATTCAATTATTATCAAACGTGAGACGAGATTAATCGAAGTTCCGAAAATGATAGTAAGGAAATATTGTAAGAATGAACGGAAAGAGGTGAGGAATGGAGGATGACAAAGTTATAAGATATATATATCAGCCAATGATATTGCGCGATCGACGAGGAAAAAGAGGCGAAGTAAGAAAGGTTAGGACAGCCAATGACGATCGCGCTGGAGTAGTTTGTTCGAAGGGAAATTGCAGTCATGATCAAAATCCATTACCCTAATTGGGAGGCCGGCAAGTGGAATGGCAAGCTTCAGAGCAATTGTCAATGAGGTGAATTTGGTTCCATCAGCGCCGTCTCGGCCAGAGCCATAGCTTCGCCATTTCATGACCACTGGTTCAGGGATCCCTGACCGTGTTTGCCTTCCAAGTTGCACGCATTCCCGCCATCGATCCAAGAAGGTGTCACGTTTACCGATGGCAGCCAAAACTAGGAGGTGTAGTTTCCCGATAGCCAACACTCAGGCCAGGAACATGTTGTCCATGACCGATTTTCCTCGAGTGTCCCTCATCATTGAGCTTGAGATCGTAGTTCACTCTAGTGTTCGATTGAAAGACTCTTTGTTGAATAGGCTGTGATCCGGGCAGTTGCTGAAGCTTGGCATCAACTCATCATGAGCCATCTCGTCCACGGAGCCAGAGTCGCCTTGAGCTTGACCTGCCATGCCCTGCGGGCAATAAGCTTACTCTCCGGACTTGAATCGGGATAGAATGATGAAATACGATTAACTTGTGAGTGTTGAGAATGCCAGTCGGCATACAAGAAAAGGCATGATACAAATTTACCAATCAAATTCGGAAGTCATCCTTGACAGATTGACCAATGTTGCTTGGGTTTGGAAACCATTGCCAAGTTTTCTGAAATCCCATCTGAACCTCAACTTCACATAGATTATCTTCATTTCCCCAGGAAGTCGGTATATAGCTTATACAAAAGAAAGCATGTGCGGAAGACATTTTTTTTTTTTTTTTTTTTGCATTGCTTTAAGTGCTTTTTCAGCCGCTAGGCTATCAAACACTGCATATGTATATGTTCCAGCACCAGTAAAACCCCTCTGGCTGTTTCAGGGGAAAGGTAGCTGTTGGCTGTTTCAACTAAGTGTACATGTGAGATACGAGGAAGACATGGGGTAGGGCGGTGAAGTATGGGGTAGGGAACTAGTCCCGAGGTTCTGGGGGCTCAAGCCTGTTACTTGGGCGCGGCTCGCCTGAGATTTTCGCCCAGGTCCACCTGTTGGAGAAGCGCCACGTGAGGTTGCAATAGTTTGCTATTGCCTTGAAAGTATTGGGGGTTGATAGGACGCGTTTGTCCATCCGGTAGGTTGTTTGATCATTGAGGCTTTGCTGTTCGATGTCGCGTTCGAGGGTTGTTCGGGCCTGCGTGTGGTCCTGGCAAACAAAGAGAAAGTGGTCAACGGTTTCGACTCCCTCCTGGCACCTGCAGGAGGGGTCAACCGGCTGCTGAAAGCGGTAAAGGTAGGCGTTGAGGGGGATGTGGCCTGAACGCAATTGCGTTATTGTGGCGACCTCGTGTTTCCTGAGTGTGCTGAGTCCGTCGAGGTGTTTCCTCCCGCCGGGCTTGTGGCCCAGCCGGGTGATTTCCTTCTCGCTGAAGGTCTCGGATTGTGTTGTTCGCCATTCCTTGATGGCTGACAGGAAGGCGGCCGTGTTGGGTGAGTTGGTGAACGTGCTCGGTAAGTCTTGCTTCGCTAGTGAGTTCGCGATCTTGTCCACTTTCTCGTTGCCCGGGATGCCCTTGTGGCCAGGGCACCAGCGTACTACGACTCGGAGGAGGGGGAAGATCTGGTGGAGGCTCTGTAACTGCTTGAACGTCTTGTGTCGATTGTCTAGAGATGAGACAGATGATGAGTTTGATTTCAGGTCCTTAACAACTCCCTGGTTGTCAAGGATGATGGAGGCTCGGCGGGAGGCCGTCGAAGCGCTCTCCAATATCAGCTTAAGTCCGAGTTGCACTCCCCGGTACTCAGCTTGGTAGATTCCCTGGGTTCTTGCCGGGCCAAGCGCTACAGCGGAGTTCCTGCCAGTGTTCTCGCACCACGCTGCCGCCGCCGTGTTCTTGTTGGGGATCCTCGATCCGTCGGTGTAAATGATGAGGTGGTGCTGGGAGGGTCGTAGGCGGAGAGTATCCGAGATAGCTCGCTTCTCGTCCTCTTGCAGGACTGTGGAGTAGTTGGGTGGTCGAGTGAGGGAGGATGCCGGGTCAACGGGCAGTTGTATCGCGTGATCCTCGAATTGCTTGAAGAGAGGGTGTTCGAAGAAGAGGTGGAATGGATTTTTGTGGCTCTTTGGTATGGAGAGCTGAGCCTGTTGTATAATCTTGAAGAGTGGGTGAGTGCAGTGTTTTGTCAAGGAGCGGGCCATGAAACTCAGGACTTTACTCTGGTGGCGTATTTTCGGGGGGACTAAGTTGAGGTCATGTCGTAAGAAGACGGCCGGGGTGGATTTCATTGCCCCAAGCGCCGCGCGTGCGCAAGTATTGTCGATGATCGTCAATTGTTCGACGAAGAATTTCGGCGGCTCGGTGGGCAACCACGCCATTGCGCCGTAGTCGCTGGCCGCGTGGATAGTTGTGGTCATGAGGGTCTTGAGGAGCTTGGGTGGGATGCCCCACCCTTGTTTGGCGAGTCCAGCCAGGAAGCCTGCCCGTTGCTTACCTTTGGCGAGCACATCGATCCTATGTTGTTTAAAGGATAGGGCTCTGTCGACTTTGACGCCTAGCCACTTGGCGAGAGGCGCTGGGGTGAGTCCTTTCCTGTCGGCGAAGTCGATGGTGGGGATGTTGGAGGGATCAAGGTCCTGTTGGGTAAACAAGACCCAAAAGGTCTTTTTCGTGTCGAAGATGGCTCCGTGCCGTTTCGCCCACTGCTGCTGCCTGAAGGACAGCGTCTGCATCTGGGACCGTAGCTGGTGGGTGTCGAGGGATGAGGACAGTAGGACGACGTCGTCGACGAAGCCTAGTGCCGTGGCTGTAGGGATGTTATCAGTAATCCCTAAGAGAGACGTGTTGTACAGGAGGTAGAGTAGGGGGGATAGAGGAGAGCCTTGCGGGAGGCCGTGACTTAGCTCGAAACTTTGAGATTCAAAGCCGTTGAAGGTGAGTTTTGCGGAGCGGTTGGAGAGAAAATCCTGGATGATGTCCAGGGTCTGGGAGTTGACACCCATCCTTTCAAGGGTGTCGAGGAGGCGGGGGTGGTGGACAGAAGGGAAGGCGGATTTGACGTCGGCAAAGAGGCCACCAACCACCTTACCTTTCGCCCACTCTCCTTTGATCCAGGAGGTGAGGTGGACCAGAGCCTCCTGGCTGGATCTATCGGGCCGCCCTCCGTAGTGACCATGGTGTAGCATCTTGAGCTTCTCGGCCTGGGCTGATAGGTGTACGGTGAGTAACTTCTCGTAAAACTTTCCCAGAGTTACCAAGAGAGCAATCGGGCGGTAAGAGGAGGCTTGGGTGTAGTCGGATTTCCCCGGCTTGGGGATCATGACTGTGGTTGCTTGTTTCCAACCGGCGGGTATGATGCCCGTGATCGTGATACACTGGAACAAAAATCTTACGTGTGCTTTCACCACATCCCAAGTCATCCTCCAGACCCAGTTCTGGAGTTTGTCGGGTCCTGGTGCCTTTTTCGGAGGGCTGTCGCTAACCACTGCTCCCACAGATTCGTCGGTTATGAATTGGAGGAAGGGTGGGGTAACTACCGCTGAGGGGCGCTCGAAGTCCCTCAAAGGGAAGCTTAGCCGGCGCGTGTCTTCTAGGTTACAAGGCGCCGTCGCCACGCAGGTGGCCGAGAACAAGGCCGCAGCCTTCTCCTCATTCGTCGTGCATACCTTGCCATCCGGAGTGATGAGGGTGCTAACCAGAGAGGAGGCCTTGCGGCCAGACGCGATTCGCTTAGCCTGGAATAGGTTCTGGTGGTCCAATTCCGAGAGGTATTGGCGCCACGAGCTTTCTTTAGCGTGGTCGATTGCCCTGTTGAAGGCATTTCGGGCCTTGTTGTAAGTCGTCCGATTTTCAGGTGTGCGGTTGTGTTTCAGGAGGCGTCGCGCTCTTGCCGTTGCTTTCCTGAGCGGGTCGAGTACCTCCGGCCTCCACCACGGTTTGTGTTTCATCCGTGATGATTTCGCCGGGGAGTGTTTGTTCAGCGCGTCGACGATTGCTTGGCGCAGGGCTGCATCGAAGGTGTCAATGTCGTGGCGCGTGGGGAGTGGTCGGAGTGTGGGTAGAGTTTGTGTCAGTTCGGTCTTTAGGAGGGTGGGCTCTACCTTGTGCCAGTTCCTCCTGCCAACGGAGGCTTTGCTCGGGTTAGGCACGGGTTGAGTCGAAAAGCACGTGACCAGTGCCTGGTGATCTGATTGATGGTTCAGTAGGTCGTCGTCGTCAATGAAGCACGCGATCGTGACATCGTCGAATTCTTCATTCGCCCAAACCAAGTCAATGGTGGTGCCGAGGGTGTCGTCGCGGTGCACACCGAAGGTGGGTTGGCCCCTTGGGGAGCGTAGTGTGAGGCCCCACTCCGTCATCATGTCGATGAGTCCGTCGGCTTCCTTGTCGGTGGTTTTGCTATGGTCCGGGTTCCAGAGGGCCGAGTGTAGGTTGGAGTCGGTGGTGCATACCACAGGTAAGAGTTGTGTTTCGAGGTCAGCTGTTCGTAGGATGTCGGTGAACGCCGTAAAGCCGTCAAGGGTTCTCTGTGGGTTGTATACACTTGCCACCAAGACCCTGAAGCTGTCGATTGTGAGGATGCTGGCTGCGATATTCCTCGACGGGTGGTGGATGGGATTGATTTCCGGGTAGAGGTCCTGCCTCACGTAAAGGCAGGCTCTGGGACGGTCAATTTCGGCGTTTGATGCTGGCGTGGGGCATACCAATGTCCAGTTGGATTGATTTGTCGGGAGGTTGTCCATCGGGTTGACGTAAGGTTCCTGGATGGCTATAATGGAAAAAAGGTTAGTTAATTCTGAGTTAAAGAGTGAAAGTGTCACATATTTCGAGTGCTTGCAATTCAGCTGTAGAATTGAAGCTGTGTTCTTCATTGATAGTTTTTCTCGTAACCGGTGTTCTAACATTGGGTACGGGATGGTTCGGCCTGGTCGATGACGATGATTTTGGGTGAGCCGCTGGGGTTGTGGGGGGGAAATTGGCTAGCAATCCGCGCCCCACAAGTGGGGGCGAAGGGGTGATGGAGGAAATCGGCGTGATCTTCCTTAAAAAGGCGGGGGAGGTCAGCGTTGGGGTCAGCTTTGAGTTTGCCTCTGGCGCAGGCTGTACACTTCAGCGCGAGTGTACCCTTTGCCGGGCAGGTGTGTGCGTGATGTGGGCCAGCGCATGTGGGACACATCGGTGGAGCCGGGCATGCCGCCGCCGTATGGCCGGTGAGACGGCAGTTGAAGCATCTAGTGGGAGCCGGCCCACTGAGTTCTGTGCGGTGCCGGCTTCTACCCTGCCAGACTTTCGTCTTGACGGCTAGTGTGGCCTGGCTGAGGGATCTGAATCCTATCAGCAGTGAGGAGTGGCGCTTGTTGGCGTCTCCACTCGTCTCTTTCTTTAGCCACCGGACGTATACGGCGTCGTCTAGCAAGGTTCCGTTGCAGGTTTTCAGGAGTTCGATATCCTCCGGCCTGGATGGATTGAAGGTGGTGGGAATGCCATGCACGATGACGGCATGGGTTTCTTGTTTGATTGAGAGGTTGGGTGAGATCTTCGGTAGCCAGTCTCTTTCCTGGCTACGAAGTGCTTGGGCCTGGCGTTGTGAGTCCAGATAGACCACCAGGTCACCGGAGGGGTGGCGGTGGACGTTCCTGACCTCTACAGTGGTCGTGTCTTCAGGTTTAACCTTGATCTTGCTTACTTTGAGCTCTAGGTTGAGCGCTTTGATCAATTCTGGGACCGATTTCTCAGCACCCGCTATATTTGCGGGGTCCAGTTGGCTGAGAGTTATCGTGTGATCTGAGCGGAGGCGAGGGCCTACCTTAGGCGGGGCATGAGGCCTAGGTTGGGATGCCGAGTCTTGAGGGGGGGTGGTGCTTGACGCATGCTTTGACGCTGCTGAAGCGTATGATGTTTTGGGTGGGGGTTTCTTCCCCCTTGCTTGCTCTGGAAGGCCGTCAGCCACCAGTTTTGCAATGTGTTCTGAGAGTACGTCGACTCTATCAGCGATTGTCGAGACTCTAAACTCGAACGTCGATGTAAGAGCGGATGCCGGATCGGTCACCGTCTTGCGACTAGTGTCAAAAACTGTGCGCCTAGTGTCATTGACACTGGCTTGCTCTTTGATCATACCAGTCAGCAGCAAAATATCGGCCGCTGACTCGATGTCAACCTTGATCGAGCTAGTCTTCTTCGATTTCGGCACTAAGGTGGCCTTCGTGACCGCGATGAGGCGTTCGATGAGGACATCAAGGGACCGCGGTGTCGAGCCCCCTGGAAACAACTTCGCAATCCGGGCTGAGCGTGGGGTGTTCGATAGCTCATCAGCTTCGACGAAAGGGCAGATAGGCGGGGTCGTTAAACGCGATCGTTTCCGGTCGCGGAGTAGATGGGTGGATGAGGAAGAAGGACAAGGTCCTTCTGCGCTCAGGGGGGGAAGGGTGGTCTTCCTGAGGGCTGGTGCTTGACGCGTTAGAGGGGTCCTCGTCATTGATTGGGCTGGCGATTCGACCTCGTTAACGGCATCCATCGCGTCGTCGTAGACCGACTGGTCATCGCGAGGAGTCGAAACGACCGTATTATCCGGGTCGGGTGGTCCAGGGTCCATTCCAGCACGCGATCGAGACTAGAAGGGACGTGGAAGTGAGGAAAAAGTGGAGGAAAAGTGAGGGATGTTGTTTGAAAAACTTCGGAGAAAGCGATGGATGACTGCTTGCGCAGTCACGGAGGTGGTCACGTGACTAATTCGAAAAATTAAGTTCAGGACAGAATCCCCCACAAATTTACCAATCAAATTCGGAAGTCATCCTTGACAGATTGACCAATGTTGCTTGGGTTTGGAAACCATTGCCAAGTTTTCTGAAATCCCATCTGAACCTCAACTTCACATAGATTATCTTCATTTCCCCAGGAAGTCGGTATATAGCTTATACAAAAGAAAGCATGTGCGGAAGACATGATGCAGACTGTTGTAGTCTGTTCTCACGCCTACGTGGCACGACCGCGGCGCAGTCCCGATCGGTCTACTATAAGAGTCGGAAGCTCAGCATCAGCTCCGGTTCCACATCTTTCTCTTGTGGAACTCGGAGCTACCACAGCTAAGCTCATCTCTTATAGGTATGAAATACAAACATCTTTCTCTTGTGGAACTCGGAGCTACCACAGCTAAGCTCATCTCTTATAGGTTATGATCCCTTGCTCCCGTGCATCTCGCTGAGCATTGTACTGGTCGATTATCTCGACTCTGTCTGTTGATTCTTCAACTCAGTTACCCGTCGATTTTTCGACTCTGTCAATCTGTTACCGTCGATTTTTTTTCGACTCCGTCAATCTGTTAAATCCGTATCGTCGTATTCGACTCTGTTAAATCCGTATCTGTCATCAGCCATCAGTATCTGTTTTTTTTTCAGTATCTATTATCTGTTTTTCCTCTCTCAATATGCGACGCACTCCACCTGCTACCCGGAGTCGTGGAAGCCAACAAAGCTCTCCCTCTCGACGAGGTTCACCATCCATCCGTGGATCCTCATCTCGTGGCTCTCGTGGTCGAGGCAATACTCGAGCTGGTTCTGAATCGGCACCCCCCGGATTCCAGCTGAACCAACCAGGTGAACGCTCACCTACTCTCTCAGTTGGCAATCATGATGCAGTTGGTAGTCTCAACGATCAAAGTTCACCTTTTGCCGACACCGATCAAACCGTGCGAAAAGGACTGGAGAATCCTTTCATCTCAACTCCAAATGATCTTAGACAACCTCCACCTCATACTCGCACTCTTCACCCACAACCCATCAGACCGCAGCCAGTATCATTTGATGATTTCATTGGAGAGTCCGAGAATCGAATTGAATCCACCCAATCCGAGGTTTATCTTAGATTACAACGTCTTGACAAGATAGCAACCACCGTTGAAAGCTTCACAAGAAATATGACAAAACTTGATAATGAAGGTATCAATTTCCGAGGATGGCTTGAAGAAGTGAACGCCAATATATATTTTTTGATTGGCAAACCGGACTACCTCAATCAACCTTCAAATCCTTCAAATCAAATTCATCCCGATGTTGATCACGCTGAAAACACCATAGCATATCGTGTGCTTTATTACTCTGTCACACCCGATCTACGTACTGTAATACGCCGTGAACAACGCTCCTTCCTTGCTCACGACGCATACCTTATCCTGTCGAATCAATTCAATAAAGCAGGGCGATCTTCTCAACTCGCGACCTGGCGGTCTATGATGAATGCTCAGATGGATATTTTCAAGACATCACTCTCTCAACATCTGGAATCCTTGGATCGTTTAGCTGACGCTCTTGATTGTGATGGTTTTGTATGGACACGAGACTCAGTCATGAGTTTGATCTACCAAGCCTCAATGCCTGATAAACCCGATCTCAATTTTGATGCGGCCAACTCAACTCTGGACTTACGCTGGTCCTACGACAAACGTCCATACAGTAGCGCGGAGATCCGAGCCGCTTTACAAACCACGCTTCTCAATCTTAAACGTCATCATCAAGCTGAAGACGTGACCGACTCATTTATGGCTTTGAATGTTTCCAAAGAAGATTCAATTTGTCATTACTGTAATAAACCAGGACACTGGAAGAATGAATGTCCTAGAAAGCGAGTCTCTTTTGCTCATCATTCCTCAACATCCAGCTCCAATACAGCTCGACCAAATCAGCGACAAACTACTTTTCCTGATAGCTCAAGAGATAACCAAAAGTCAATCTTGAATGACTCTAACTCCAACACTCCAAAGTCGGCTTCTGCTCACGCTGTTTCAGTGGATCCAGTCTATGAAGAGTTTCATCCGGACCCAGATGGCACCTTTCCAGGAGTTTTCTCATCTGAACAGGGATACATCCCTCCCTCTGCGATGTCGGTCCAAATCTCACCGGAAGATTTTCTGGCAGCTGAATCTGCCGCTCGACAGAAAGCTCAAGGTTCGGACATCCCGATTGAATATCTTATGTGACATTCTTGTCACTTTGTTTTTTTTTCGTTGTCTCAGCCTCGTCTCTTTGTCTCGACCTAGTTTTTACTTTTGATTTTTTGGTTCGATCTCACTTCTTGTTCTCTTAAATCTTGTCTGCTTTATACGGTTGTACGCGCCTTGTCGTGGGGGGGGTGTTGTAGTCTGTTCTCACGCCTACGTGGCACGACCGCGGCGCAGTCCCGATCGGTCTACTATAAGAGTCGGAAGCTCAGCATCAGCTCCGGTTCCACATCTTTCTCTTGTGGAACTCGGAGCTACCACAGCTAAGCTCATCTCTTATAGGTATGAAATACAAACATCTTTCTCTTGTGGAACTCGGAGCTACCACAGCTAAGCTCATCTCTTATAGCTCATCTCTTATACAGACAGCCTGCAGGTTGGTCCCTCATCAAACTCTGAACACCTTCATCCAAACTGTGTAGCAAACATAAGCAGCACACAGACCAAAACATACACCCAGTTTTGCTTCACTCTACACCAACGTGAACTGTACATCCGCAAGCACGGGAGACATCACACCAAAGTTTACCTTTCTTGCTTTTGTAAATGCAAATCAAATCAGAAACACCTTCTGGACCTTGCAGCATCGTGACCTGTCCTTGATGATTTCATGATGCAATATCTATTGTACGTGTGAAATGTATAGGTCTGACTGACTGTTCTTCCACCTCAAAGCTCTTCTACAAAATTCCAAGGGGTTGCATTAATCACAGAACATCAAGAGCTCTTGGAGATTGTTATTTCAATTCTTTTCTGCAATGGGAAGTGTCGATCATTTTACCTTAAATATACTGCAAGATAGGTAAAGAATGTCAACATATCTCAAAATACACTTTGGGTGTTCCTTGATCCAGAACCTCCTGGCACCCTATTCTTGAGATGGAGGGCATTGAGTGATAAACTTAAGAATGGAAGACTGAAGTGGGCAGAGAAAACAGTTAGAGTAGTATACTCCTCAAGATGATAAAGGAATGTCATACCAGGGTGATTGGATGAATAAAACATGTCTGTGGACACTGTAAGATAGCAAATGCTTATTGAGAAGATAAAACAAAGGTGTAGGAGAAGATCATAGGAAGATAAAATGAACCATCTCTTTCCAGTTCAATTTCTAGCGACTGAAGATACATAGAACCCCAGTCTCACATCTTGCTAAATAATTGTGCTTAGCAACAAAACTTGGACAAGATCTCAGCACTCACCTAGAATATGTTATTGACTTCTGGATTATTTTTCACACATGAGGAATATTCAGCTTTTGGAATATATGCACCCTTCACCTGAACCTAAATCCAATCTCCCTGAAGAACCTTGCTAAAATTTTCAGAACTCAAGTCTTGTGTTAATTCAGCTAGATATACACATATTGATTGATCTTATCAGGGATTGATGTCTTGATTTACACTTGAGATTGAAATCACCAGAAGTACCCTTAGCCTTAGGCTTGAAGTTGAAGCCTATGAAGCCATCTGATGATCCGAATCTTGAAGAGTGAAATTGATCATGAACTGGTCTGATAGGCCCGACTGTGACCCGAGTGCGAGTATGGTTTGGAGTCGGGCTGAGGGTGGAAAGTGAGTGATGGATGAGAAAACAAAACTGGATGAGTCGATTCGATCAACCATCAAGTCAACCATCATCCTTCATCAGATCACATGGCCACTTCATCTCATTCTTTGAGAGAATATCAAATTCAATCATTAAAAACTTTACTAAGTTTTAACAATCCAAATCAACCACTCAATCCGACCACAAGCACAACTGAATCAGATTCAAGTTCATTACCACCATGGAAAGTCCTTATCCTAGATCAAAGGTCTCAAGATATACTAGCTACCTCATTAAGAGTTCAAGATCTAAGAGCCTTAGGTGTAACACTTCATATGCAACTCAACTCAGATCGACCTCCACTTCCTGATGTACCTGCAATTTATTTTGTTAGTCCAACTCGTGATTCCATTAAACGGATCGGTGTCGATCTTGAAAAAGGATTGTACGAAAACTTTTATTTAAACTTTACCAGTACCTTACCTAGACCGTTATTAGAAGAATTAGCTAGTTTAGTTATCGAGACGGGTGCAGATGCTTTGGTAGAACAGGTGAGTCATAATCCATGGATGAACTTGATCGAACCCTCGAAGATCATTCTGTCTGATTTGTGATTGCTTTTTTTGGTCTGATGAATCATCCTAGGTTTACGATCAATACCTTGATTTCATTGTACTTGAGCCACATTTGTTCTGTCTTTCATATACTGGTAGTAGTTCAGGACCCAAACGGACCACATACGAGATCTTGAACGATCCGCGTGCGTCAGAAGACGATGTTGAACAGACGGCGGATAGTATTGCAAAGGGACTCTTCAGTGTAGTAGCTACAATGGGTTAGTCTTGTGCGATGGTCAGTTATCAGGCTTGGCTGATGTCTTACTGGTTGAAATTTTCATACAGCCCAGTTACCTATCATTCGTTGTCCACGTGGAAATGCTGCTGAGATGGTAGCTCGAAAGCTAGATAGTCGGTTACGTGACTATCTGTTATCTTCAAGATCTAATCATCTCTTCACCTCTGAATCCGGGCGACCAGTCTTATTGATACTCGATCGAAATATCGATCTTGTACCGATGTTGAGTCATAGTTGGACTTATCAAGCTCTGGTTAACGATGTACTGGAGATGAAACTTAATCGGGTCACTGTTGAGGTTTGTTTAATATAATTGTCTGATCGCTACGTGATAGCTTTATCCACCTTCAGAACCATGGGCCTGATCTCATGCGTAAGAAAAGATAGATAGGTTCTGATCTCATTCTGCAAAACCTCTCCTTTGGCTCGGAATAGACACCAGAAGCTGGTCGATTACAGAAACGGGTCTATGACCTTGATAGTAAAGATTTCTTCTGGGCGAAAAATTCCAGCAAACCATTTCCAGAAGTAGCAGAAGAGATCGATACCGAACTCAACAAGTCAGCCTTGTCATCCGCCCTCTCCATATTCCTTTCCTCTCCATATTCCTTTAGACTCACTCACAAAATCATCTTGTCTTGGTGATCTAGATACAAATCTGACGCAGCCGAAATCACACGGTCAACCGGGATTGGAGATATCAATGATGTATCACAAATTGACGTCACATCTAATGCAGCACATCTCAAGGCAGCCATCACCGCTCTCCCTGAACTCACTGCACGTAAAACGACACTGGACACGCACATGAACATTGCTACTGCCTTATTACAAGGGATCAAACATCGAGGTCTTGATACGTTATTTCAAATGGAAGATTCGATTCTCAAACAGAATCGACAAACCCTATTAGAAGCCCTCAAAGACCCTGAGAAACATGAAGCGAATGATAAGTTGAGATTGATGTTGATCTATTATCTGAGTAATCCGGAGATCTCAAAGGATGATCTGATGGAGTATGAACGAGCCTTGAAAGAATGTGGGGTGGAACGGATGGGGATTTGGGAGTATGTGAAGAAGATCAGGGAGATTTTGAGGATGACGAACTCGATGAGTTTAGGTACTGCTAGTGTACCGGCCTCAATGTCAAACAACAGTGGTGGTCCTGGTGGTGAACTCTTCCGAGGGTTTAGTGCGATCAGTAACCGGGTAAGTCTCACTATTCGATTCACATACCATTCCTCAATGATCCACCTTCCTTGGACACGCCTCTTGACCGTATTCTCTCTGGTTCACCACTGATCACATTCTTTGGTTCCTATATCCTTGGATCGACTCAGCTAACAGATCGATTAAAAGAAGGTGGATTAGGTGGAGGAGCGTTTGATAATATCCTATCAGGTGTTAAAAACTTTTTACCCGGAAGAAAAGATTTTGGAGTGACGAGATTAGTGGAGGCCGTGATAGATCCGAGTTCAGGATCTAATCAAGCATTGATGGATACAGATGATTATCTTACCTTTGATCCTAGATCGGCAAGGAATATGCCAATTGGAGTTGGACTGAATAGTAAGAAGACTAGGATTGGGTTTAGTGAAGCGATTGTCTTTGTGGTGGGTGGAGGAGGATATGTGGAAGCTTCAAATCTTCAGGTTCGTAATTTGATCGATTGATGGATGAGTCTTGAATAGATGATCAGAAAGAGATGAAGAGATGTTTGGTTTTTTGTGTTGATAGGAATTTGCTACGAGAGCTAGTCTTAGTGGAGGGATTGGAGGAAGTAAAAGATTACATATGGATCTACTGAGATCTTAACCCCTCTTGAATTCTTAGATTCATTAGATCGATTATCAAAGGTGACCACATAAATCCTAGGACTGATATTCTCCGATCTATTTTTCTTAATCTTTTGTAATATCTCTTTGATGAATATGTGTCAAGACAGACTCTTTACTTTAAAAATATCTAACCTTGTTTTTAGTCTTTTTGTATTTAAATTCAGGGGTCTTCTTTTTTCTTTTTCTTTTGGATTCATGTTTGTGAGATTGGTTTGATTTTTTTGGAAAGAAGAGAATAAAACACATTTTAAGGATTGAAGAAGATTGAATGAATTGAAGAATGAAGTTTATTTGTTAATTTAAGAAGTGATGGAGAGAGTGATGGAGAGAGTGATGAATTGAATTGGTGATGATGATGAGGGATGGTGAGGTGAAGTGATGATGGTATGGGTTTAAGCTGGTGTGTGTGTATGGGTTGAGAGAGGGTTGAGTGAGAGGTGTGATTTGAATTGAATTGAATGGTGAAGTGGGTGTTTGGATGGTCTGAATGAGTTGCAAGATGGTTTGTTCACCAAAGAAAATTAAAAAATATAATCATCAATTCAACTCCACCACCACCACTCCAACACCATCACCATCACCATCACCATCACGAAACCATTTCAATCAAACCCCATCACTGAATCAAACTCATCACATCAACACTTACCTTCACTCAATACTCACTCTCACTTTCCATAAATCATCATCATTCACTAAATCAAATCAAACCAAACTCATCACTCTTCTCTTCTTCTTCCTCATCTCATCTACATTCTTTTATTCAAACATCATCAATCGATCCACTTTAACTCATGAAGAAGAAGAAGAACAAGAAGATAATGGACAATCAAGTAAGTTGATCAACTTCAACAATCCAAGATCAAATGAAGAACTTATGATGGTCTTTCCTTTTCACATTTTCAAGTTCTTCAACTCGATCCATTTCCAAATCCAAGACCTAAACCTATCTTGAATTCAAATCGATTTTTAACTTATTTACCTCATTCAGGTTTTCATAATCAACGAATCGCATTAGAAAACGCATTAACATTAGCCTATGTATTAAATCGAACCTTATTAATCCCACCTTGTTTCTTAGGTACACCGATTCCATATATCAGTTCAGAAAAATTATCACATAGACTGACCAGCGCTCAATCTAAGATTGGATTAAAACATTGTGAAGATCAAAGGATGAGTCAATCCAACTTATTCTTAAGAGAATGTCTTGGATCGCATCATCAAATCACCACCATTGGATGGGATCAAATCATGAATTTAAAATCAATCTCTC